>JANHGB010043840.1:11860-55298 GCA_026283785.1 Coracopsis vasa
GGTGACATGGTCTAGTGTGAGGTGTCCTTGCCTATGGCAGGGAGGTTGGAACTAGATAATGATTCTATCTTAAGGTCCTTTCCAACTTTAACCATTCTGATGCTATGATTCTATAGTGAACTCCAAAAATAATATGGTTTGCTGGTGTGCTCTTCTACTTAGAAAGCTGTAAGTAAAATGAAGAAAACCCAAACAAACCCACAAGGAAAGGATAATTGGAATTGCTCATGTTTAAACACTGGCGAAAACTGCAGCCGTTGTTTTTTCCACATCCAGCTAATATTGGATAGCATCTTGCACTTATTGAATAAAGCACAGGCATTTGGCTGTAATTAAAAAAGATTAATGCATTCTTATCAATAAGGCGTTTTGAATAATAATAAACTTTAACTGCCAACCTCATTTCTTTTCCATTGATTAGCAGTCCTCTAGAATTATTCAGAAAAGAAAAATGAGAGTTTCTTTAACTATCTTCAAAATAGGTAAAGACAGTATTTATATTGACCTGAAATTGCATGTATGTGTTCTTCCTCACTTACATACATATATATACACACACATATATATAGATACATATAACACAACATCAAAAATGTTAATTCTTCAGTAATCATATCTATATTAGAATAAAGATATCTAGTCTTCAGAAGGTGCAAAAATCTACATTAAAACTAACACCATGGATATTTACCTGCTTGATAGAGAACACATGAATATTTTCAACCTTTTTCTGTAGCAAAGATGATAAGAATTTCATGTTACAGCACAGTTCAAAATGGCAAGTATAACCCCTGCAGTTAATGACCCATTTTCTTAAGACTGAATTTGACATACAACAGCTTTCTGATTTTTGGTGAGCAAGGAAGAAGTGCTTAATCATCATGAAGGAGGGAATACTTCCAGTTCTGGTTTGATCAGAGTATCAAAAGACCCTTTAGCATTTAGGTTTAGATGAGAATACCTTGAGTTTAGGCTTGGAAATTAATTTGTCAAATTATTTCTGCTTGAGTGTTCAATAATAAATCTAGACTATAATTATCTGAGGAAATGTCCTGGTTTAGGCTGGGAAAGAGTTAATTTTCTTCTTAATAGATGGTACAGTGCTGTGTTTTGGATTTGGTCTGAGAATAATGTGGATAACACAGGGATGTTTAGCTATTGCTGAGCAGTGCTTACACAAGGGCATTTCTGCTCCTTACACCACCCCGCCAGCGAGAAGGCTGGGGGTAAAAAGCTGGGAGGGGACACAGCCAGGACAGCTGATCCCAACTGACCCAAGGGATATTCCATACCATATGATGTCCTGCTCAATATATAAACTCGGGGGAAGATTGGTGGTCAGGGACTGGCTGGGCATTGGTGGTTGGAGGTGAGCAACTTTTTTTTGTTTGCATCATTTACCTTTCTTGGGGTTTATTTCTCTTTTTTCTTATTTTTTTCATCATCATCATTATTATTATTATTATTCAGTTATAACTTTTCTTATCCCAACCCATGAGTCTTCTTACTTTCACCCTTCTGATTCTCTCCCCCATCCTACCAGGTGGTGTTTAGTTGCCAGCTGGGGTTAAACCATGACAGGAAAGAATCAAAATCAATATCTAAAGCTTTCAGAAGTGTAATTAGTTTTATTCTTGCCCCTCCATTTGCAATATCTTTTCAAATTTTGTTTCCAAGTAAGTTGGTTATATTTTCATTTTTATTTTTTTTGACTATATTAGATTTTGGTTTTGACAATTTTTTTTTTTTAATAAAAGAAAGGTATGCAAAGTGACACTACCAAACTCTAGATCTGCAATCTGAGATAGAAATGGAAATAAATTCTCGTGGCAGCTTCCCAAGAGATACTTTTGATTTATTAAAAGATATCTTAAGCATGTATAAAATGGGTATTTGGTTGTATCATGACAGCAGCAATTGTGAAGGTAACTTTCAGATCCCACTGGGCATATCTACATCTGCTAAGACTCATGTTAGGTCAGGTTGTGATATGATTTTTATAGCTTGCAACTTTGATAGGTTTTAGGAGAGACACTGACTGAAAGGTAAATGGTTGATGGTTATGAGGAGGGAATATTTCCTTTGTTCTGTATTACTAGCCTTCCATAAATATTTTGCATCTCACATTTTATCAGAATCATAGCATCAGAGTGGTTTAAGATTGGAAATCAATGTCTTTACAATGAACCATGAGGTGATTTATTTATATTGTCTTCATTAGAGATGAATGTTCAAGTAAATTCATGATAAAAAGAATTTAAACCTTGTACACAAAATATTCACTTTAGTGTCATTCTGCATTGTTAATTTTAAGATTTTTTTATATTATTCCAGTAAATAACAAATAATTACTCAGAAAATGTGAGCTCTTTTTCAGTATCATCCATCTGCAGACCTCACTTTAACCTAGTTTTTCTAATAGTCATGGCTCATAAAAACTTCACTATTCTAACAAGAACAGATTGTACTTATTAGAAATATTCTTATTGATATACTGGATATAATTAAGAATTCTTAATTCTACCAATTTTCAATCCAGGAAATTCATAGTTGCGTGTTTCCTGAAAACTGTGTTCCTGAAAATTTTATTTGTCTTGTCTAGGAGCAGAATAATTTCATCTGACCAGTCACAGATGTTCAACATCTCTCTTTTGGAGTAAAAAATATAAAAAAATCAAGGAAAAATTGACACAGTGCAATGAAGGATTGGGATGGTGTTGGTTTTTCTTTTTATTATAGAATGTTTTATTATGTCAGATGTTAAATAACATATAAGAAATTGTATAATTTTATTGGTGCCTTCAGCAAGCAGCATAGAGATTACTTTGTCCGATAAATATTTGCACTTCAGCTTCACAGAGTGTAAACTTAATGAGCAGGTAATTTTAAGGGTTTTAAGGGAAAATGGCAAGGAGCTAAATTTACAGATGACAATTCAGTGCTTGATCCTGTGAATCAGTAAGTAGCCTGGCCCAGTCAAGCAAATCCCAAAGAATGGTGATGTTTAAGCACAAGCTTAAGTTCTTTGCTGGAGAAGAGAAAGAATGTTTAGTAGTTTGTAGGACTGAAGCTCTAATGGGTAATTCCAGATAAATTAATTCATCAGTGAAAGCTAGTCAGATTAGTTTCTGAAGCCTAAGTGTTTATTTTCTATTGCTCCATTATCCTCTTCTCTCTCTCAGAGGAGAGTTGAGGATATTTACTTGAGCTTCTCTTTAAAATACCAAGTTGTGGCTGAACAATGGTTATCCTCAAAGCTTGCAATCACTATCTCTATAGAGAACTGAAGCACTTCTCTGGAGTATTTGCAATTCAAGTTATAGCAGCCTATGCTTCATTACCAAGAGTTATTTTAAATTGTTTGCTATTCAGATGAGGATGCTGCTATTACCTGAGAATGGAGTTAGGTTTGAATTACTTTCCGCTGTTCCAAGTTTTTTGTACTGGGATCCTAAGAGCTAGAGGGTAGTTCCAAAGAGTTTTATTATAAATGTGTTAAAGATGAGTGATTATTGAATCGATCTCGTAATATTTGGTCTAATGGTGTATAATTACTTAATTTAGTCTAGTAGTTCATCATAACAGAAAGCTCCCCATACTGTAAGAAAAGTAATTTATTAATCTTTTCATGTATCAGTAAAGAGACTGGGATATAAGTTTTCCTCAGCAAGAAATCAAGAGTCCAGCCTGACATCAACTCACTTTTCATTGACATATGTCCACATAAGCACAGAGGAGCCTTTTGAGAATACCTGTAATAAGCTGCCATCTGTCCATAAAGCAGGAAAAATCTTCTTTGTTTAATTTCGATTTAAAGACAAGCTCAGTCTCCGTGAGCTCTATGGATGAAATAGGAGGTGATGACAAAAATATATACTGTGAAGACTTACTGTTAAAATGTAAATCCCCCTATATCTGAAGATGCCTCTGCAGTACTCAATACTACTACTACTCCTTATTTTGATGTGTGTATGAATCCAGTTCTTTATAGGTATCATGCTTTCCTGAGCATAAGGGTGAGAAATAACCTTTACAAAGTTGGATAAACTAAACTATTAAAACAGAATAGTGTGGGGAGATTGACTTCTCAAGCTGTCTCTGTGAGCTCTTAGTGTGAAATGTATTTGGCCTAAACTCAACTTGTTACAGAAAATTTCTTGGCTAATTCAGTTGCCTTCAGTTAACCTAGTTAATTTTTTCCAGAACACAATTATTTTCAAAGAAAAGCACAGTCTATTAAACACCTTCAGACAGCTGCAGCTAAGTAGAGCCATTTTGCATTTGGAACTGAAGGTGGAGCAAATTGCTCAAGGGGTTAGATCTGTGTTTCCTTTAATGGTTTTGAGCAAAGACAATGTTCTCATGATAAAATTCCTTTTCTGAAACTCTGTGTTGTCCTGTGCTATTTCGTGTCACATGAGCCGTGCACTACCATGTTACAGAAGGCAGTGTTAGAAAGCTCAACCGGAGAAGCTGGATGGGCTATGTCACATTATGGCATTTCAAGGAAATTTAAGGAGAGTGTTTTGGAAGAGAAGTGATCAACAAAATCTGTTTACATTTTGTTTATAAAAGGAATGGGATTTTATGTTCTTTCTTATCAAGAAACAATAAAGCACATATATTCAAATTCAACTTACAAATTTCACAAACCCTGAAAACAAAAGCAAAAGCAAGAAGAAATACCTGTTACAATTTGAGTTGCATTTTATCACTATCACAGCAAAACAGGATGTGTGTTTTCAGGATTGTTTGTTGCACAAATTCATTCTTACCTTTTTCCTTCTTTCCCTCTCTTTCCTTCATTTCCCTTCCCCTCTCTTTTTCATCTCTTCCTTTACTCCTCTCCGTCTTTCTCTGCCATCTCTTTTCAGATTGGTGACATTATTACAGAATGTGGAGATTACTTAGTGAATTTACTAGAAAGCGAACACAGAGGTATGTCCTTGCCCTCATGCAGATCTCTGTGTCTTCAGGGAAATACTTAGTATTGTGCTAGAAATCCTCTAAAGCAAGGACAGTGAGAGGTGTGCCAGGCTGCATGTTTTCTTGCTCTAATTAGAGGTTAAGTTTGCACTGGAATATCAACAGAAACAAGGAGATGCTGTTTCAAAAGTTGATGTTTCCAATAATGCTAACAGCAATGTCTCATCCCCCTGGAAGGGGCTTCTCCAGACAGGGAAGCTGGGATCTGCCTCTTCTGTCTCTGACATGTCTTCCCCAAGGTGCTGCAGCTCTTGGACTGATGCAGTCCATGTTGTGCATCATTTCAAATCTCTGACCCTCTAATTGATATGTCAGCCCCTGCTCTGTTGGTTACTAAATGGCAGTGTAACATGTAAGGCTGATTAAAAAAAAAATAAATAAACAAAAAGATAACAGGTCCTCCGTGATTTATTGGAGGGCTCTGATTTTCAGAGGGCACTGAATATTCACACACTTCATCTATTCATATAACTGTGAGCACAACAGGCAAAGTGCCAAAATTCAGTCACATCAGCAAATTTCCATGGCTATTTTTTATTATTGCTAATAATAATTTTATATTTGACTCTTTATAGGCCAGATGGAATTTGTCTTCCTTTTCCTGCCTCCTAAGCAACACAAACAAATGGATTTGATTTCCTACTTTTTTTTCCAGTTGTGACAATGTAAATTGGATGTATGTTAGGCTCCTTGGAACCAAACCTATCTGAACATCTTCTATTCAGAAACTAGAACAGCAATTTGAAAAAGAAGCTGAAATTGCAATATAAGTTCCCTTGAATTTTAACTCTTAGCATCCCAGTTCTCAAATTCTTCTTTGCAATTTTTTAAATTGTTTTTCTTATCCAGTGTAAATTGCTATCTTAATCAGTTTAATTCACTAAAATTGAAATACGGTAACTTATCCATGTGCCCCTTGAAATTCAGGTTTTATTTTTACTGAGGAAATATTCTCTCTGACATGTTAAATTTCATCTAATCCATGAACACTGCCGTCTTTCACTGGAGGATCATTATAAAACAAATCATTCATTCTCTTGGCTGGAGGAAAGGTGCAACACTGATTCTGTGAAAGCAGATAATCCCTTCATGTTTACACTTTATATATTTCCCACAGAGCACTCTGGAACAAGGGACACAGATGATGATTTGGTAAGTGCTGTCCTTTCATACCAGTTCCCTGCATGCATTTGGACCAACCTATCTGAGAATTCTACTCCAGCTCTTCATTTTAGTAATTAGATTTGGAGAGACTTGTACCACATGCATGCTTATGGCAATGACTATTAACCCAAATGGCAGTCTTTTTCCTTTCTCCCTCCTCTCTGTCTGTTCCCACTTAAATTTGCTGCACACTGCCACACATCTGCCAATAAATAAAGAAATAAATACATAAATGAATAAATAACCAAAATACCCAATCCTGCCACATAACAGACAAAAATCACATTTATTTTCCTGATAGCAAGGACAAAAAGAAATCAGTCAAAATCTGAAGACTAAAAGAAAGGAGAGAACACAATAAAGATGAGAAAGAAAAACATGCAAATAAAATTTTTGTGAGGAATTTTGACACAAAAGTAAAGCTGAAAAAATCAAAACAAGGTGTTGAGTGGTTAAAATTTAATGAAATGGACCTTTTAGGAAAAAAATTTACAGATGTATGAGATAGTAGAATATAAAGGAAAAGTATGTATAGTCCTTCATGCATCTAAGTGCTTTGCATCTTTATTTTCATTAGTGACAGAAAAGCTACTAAAATATAGCATAGCCTTGAGACCAAATTTGCCAAAACTCAAACTCTTCTCACATTTACATGACATAAATATAAAACAAATTACTGTATTTAGACCTTTTCTGAGCAGACTTAATAATATTTCATCATGAATGATAACGTGTTTTTTCTTCCTCACTCATCCTCGTATCTAAATATGCTGATGACCTTACTCCCAACTTAAGTTCTACTTCAGGAAAATCTCATATTCACTTAATAAATATCTTACCTCAAGGAGGTTTCAAATACTGCATAATACTGAATTGGATTAAGAGTTTCCACATTTACCATGTATTTTATATGGGTATCTAGCACATTTAAATTTCATTATTTATAATAACAATATCATACATAATACATAAATTAAGACAGACACATATATATGTGCACATCGTATATTGTATAGTACATTGCTACTACAAAATGAGCAAACTCTTCTCTGGGATTTAATGTTTGTGCTTGCAGAGATCGTTATGACACAACTGCTGTTTTCACTTCCACTTCCATACATGACAAAAGTGATGGAAATGCAAGTGTACGGTAAAAATACCTCCCCTCTGGATAAGCGTATGCCCAAGTATAAAAGGTTATTAATTCTTTTAATCAGCTGTGATTGCGTTTTTCATCCTGATCAGCTAGCAGTTGAACAATTGATCGTTCTTGTAAAATGAACAATTGATCTTGGTGAACCAGAATTAGGCATTGAGCTAATTTCGTATCTGCCACAGAATATGCACCAGATAGTTCTAGCTGTCACTCTGTACTGACTTAGGTTGTATTCAGATCGCTTAGCTAAAGAGAAAAGGTCATGTATCTTTCTAACAACCCCTTGACTCATCCATTTACATATAAACAATGCGTTTTTAACTAATGGAGGAAAAAAACTCTGGTGAAGTGTGTATTTTTGCTGTTAGCAGATCAGGTAATACAACTATCCCTGTAGTCTGTTGTTGCTTTCATTAACTGAGATTCTTGACCTTTCAAGTTCTAGAGATGAAATTTCACAGTCTGTTATCTTTATTAGGAAGTAGACACCATTAACGTGTTTTTTTTTTTTCCTTTTTTTTTTTTTTTTTTTTTTTTGGCCTGGTTTTAAAAGAACTGAACAGGAAAATGACCACCTGCTTAGATTACCACTCCAATCCTCTCATGAATTTTAAAGGTAGGGATTTTCTGAGAACCAACATCAAATAAAGGATCAAATGCCTTCTATTACAGAATACAAATGTGGTGTTCAAAATCCCTAGAAATTACAGTCTTTGAGAACCATCTGGACCCACATGTTATGCAGAAGAGGGGAAACACAAAGGAAGTACTGATTAATTTTAATGTAGGGTGAAAAGACTTGTAATTAAATGCAGTTTTATTAACTTAGTGGTGTTTGTAACTCAGACCTTCAAGATTAGTGTCACAGCCCAGATTTCTCTAAAGTAGATGTTTTTCCGCATTTTGAAAACTGACTGGATATATTGATAGCAATAGTAAGCTTGTAGATATGCATTGATTTATTTCATGGACATCCCTTCTGAGCAGTACACTGTATCAGTTTAGTAATTCTATCCATTAATGATTTATAGAGATTTGTCTGAAATATACATTGATATATATATTTTGTGGTTTTGCAATTTAAACGAATTTGCCTTTTGCAAAGATCATCTCTCAGATTTTGTTAATGCCCAACAAATACTCATTCAGCTTGGTGTCATTTGCAAATGTAATAAGGCTATTTTGTATTCTGTCAGAAAGATTGCCAATGAAAATACCAAAGGGTATCATAATCTTCAGGATGCTGCTTGACACATCTTTCCATATGAAAGTGAATTGTTGAAAATTTATTTTCTCAATTGAGATGTTCAACCTGCTTTGCTGCAACAGAATAGAAGTTTTATCTGGAACCTTTCCCCACAGCATATGGGAATGTTTTGTGTTACATAAGTTAATAGATTGAAGTCACAGAATTTCCGTTACTTCTTCCCTATCAATAACACCTGTTCCTTTATCATTATCATGGTTTAACCCCACTAGGCGGCCCAGCCCCACACAGCCACACCCTCACTGCCCTGTGGCAGGATGGGGGATAGAATCAGAAAACTAAAAGTGAAAAAAAAAGTGACTTAAGGTAAAGACAGTTCAATAGACAAAACAAAATCTGTGTGCACAAGCAAAGGAAAACAAGGAATTCATTCCCTACTTCCCACTGGCAGGAATCCTCAGGAAAGCAGGGTTCCATCATGTCCAGATATGTCAGGAAAGCAGGGTTCCACCACGTGTGATGGTTACTTGGGAAGAAAAATGCTATCACTCTGAGCATCTCCCATTTCTTCTTCTTCTCCCAGCTTTATATACCGAGCATGACACCATATAGTATAGAATATCCCTTGGGTCAGCTGGGGTCAGCTGTCCTGTCTGTGCACACCCAGCCTCCTTCCTGGTGAGGTGAGGAGCAGAAGAGGTCTTGACTCTGTGTAAGCACTGCTCAGCAATAGTTAAAACATCCCTGTGTTATCAACACCGTTTCAGCACAAATTCAAAACATAGCCTCACACCAGTCTGTATGAAGAAAATCAACTACCCCAGCCAAAACCAGCACAATCATTAAGGTTTGTTTGACTCAATTTGTTCTTGACAGCTGTTCATCTCCTTACTATCATCCACTTGCAAATAATTCTTTTGATCCTCTTTTCCAGACTTTTTCACAACTGGAGTTCACTGGCCTCAATTCCCTTTTCCTCCCTTTTCAACACCTGTGCTATATTCTTCAATGCTCCAGTACTTCATGTTTCTCAAGAGGTGGGGTTTTTTGTGTTTTTTTTCTTTTTTTATTATGAAGCTGTTTCAGACATTTTTGACTTTTTTTTCAGTTTTTCTAGGGAAAAAGCCACAAAAACTCGGTCTACACAGATCTCTGAAAGAATTGAAGAATTACACATCTGTGCCACTTTCAAAAATAAGTTTGGTTTTTTTTAACGCAGAAGTTCTGTAAGGTAGCTTTTTACTTTACTCTCAAAATGACTCATGTTGCCTAACTGTCAGCATTGTGACAGCATTCGAAAAATTGCTTGAAAGAAACAATCCTGAAACTGTAAACAGGTAGGTGAATATAGATTTAGTTCACTTTAAAAGTTTAAAGCACCATTATTCAGCTCAAATTGTCTGCCTAACACAGGTAATGGAGCTCTTCCATTATGTAAACCCTATTATTTAATGTATTTGAGTAAATTACAAGCTTCATATGAAGACTGTGTTTTCCTTTGTAAACATTCCTTGAAACACTGGAACATGATAAGATAGATGTGACTGAACCTAGGTCAGTTCTGGAAAGGAAAAAATACGACTCCAACCTACTGAAAGATATTGTTAAGCTGGTCAGCAAAACAGTAGGTAAACAGGAACTGACAGTTATAATTAATTTTTATTCAGAAATGCTGTGATGAAACACCTCATGAAAAGCTTTGTGGAAATACAGATATTTTGGGATAAGAGGCAAACTACTGTTATGGATTGGATACTGACAAACAGTGGTTTTTAAACATGGAAATATACAGGGTTTGCTAAATGTGCAATTTAGGATGACTTTTAGTCTTCATTAATGATCTGGAAACAGGATGAATACGGAAAATGAATTAAGCAAACAAAGCTAAATACTGGCTGCTTTTGCAACGAGTAATATTCCCTTGGCTTTTTCTTTTCTTAAGTTCAGTCAATGCATTAGCCATTTTTCTGTACTTCAATTTCAAAAGAAGGTAATAAAAGGTACACATCTGAATAACAGTGTTTCATAGCAGGTCCAATGCTATTGTTCCTCCTCATAAGCTAGTTTTTGTACACATACTAAAAGTAGAAGCTGATTTAGAACTGAAATTACTTGATGACTGCACATATCCAGATATGATGCTGACACCTGAGGCACCTGCTGTCAGTTTGTCTTGTTGACCGGTTTACACCAGGGCCCTTGCTTCCCAGTTGCATGCACACTATGTGTGAACATGTTACACTGATGATGCACAGTAATTCACTCAGACTTCTATTATGGTGCAAATCCTGAGTATTTTTCTGGAAGTTCATGCATTTGGTAGAATAGAAATGCCTTAGATTGCGAATGCTTGTGGGTTGCATATAATCATATGGGTGCATGCATGAATGTCTCAAACTAAGCCTTTGAATTCTCAAGCACAGCCTACGGTAGTGAGCTACAGCCAGTGCAGGCTAGTTGTAAACTGCAATAACAGCTTAACTGAATGGAAGTTACACACATGGGACTACATAAAGTGTAGAGATACGCAGTCTACATTTATCAAAAGAACCAGCTGGGAAGGTGATGATGCATTGTGCTTCTGCACGTAGACTGTTGAGACTGGGGAAACCTTGTCCTGTGGGAGATACACTTTGAAATGCACCAGCCATTGCTGGAGGAAGCCCAGGGACATAGCTGCAACTGCAAACAGCTGGATCACATGAAACCAACAGGACTTCCAGTCCAGCTTTCCTAGACCTGCAGTGATCTCCTTGATGGGAAGGGAAGGCAAGACTAAGTAATGCTGGGGTAAACTGAGTGCATGAAATAATCAGAGTAGAAGCACTGGATTTTTTGTTTCTTAAATAAACCCCAGTGTTCAAACCTGCTATGGATCGCTGTTTAGTTTGTCTCTCCTGTGATAGACATCACTGAGAGAATAGCTTACATTCTGCATAAGTATTACAGACACAAACTGTGAAGACCTTAAAATTAATCTTTACACTTCTTGCTGCTGCTTAATGCAGGGCTAGTTCTCTACACTCTGATAAGAGAGTCTGAGGGGTACACAGACTTGTGCTGGCCCTAGCTTTTCACAGGAATGAGAAAACACCCTTAAAGATTGGCACAGAGTTATGATGTTCTGGCAGAACTTCTTTTTTATCAAATTCACTCTCTTTTTTCCATGGTAGCAGCAGGAGTTGGGAAAAAGACTTTTGGAAGAATCACTTTATTACCTCCATAAAATTAGGCTCATCCTTAAATCTAGTTAACCGTGGCTGGCTAAACCAGCTTTGGAAACAGATTATATTTCCTATAGGTTGTACTGTACTGTAAAGCTAAGCAAAGTGCAGACATCATAAAAGAGCAGTGTTGTCCCTCTTTATCCTACAGGCTGAGTGGCAAATTCTGTCCTTAGCCAAGCGTGTGACACTTCCAGTGACTTTTACAACCTTTGCAGGGTTATAGTAATTTTACTGAGAGCAAAATCTGACTTCTGTTTTTAATATTAGTTCTACCCATCCTCAGTTTTTTTCCCCAGCATATGATAGAAAACTTCCATAGAAATGCAGGAACTCAGGTGGCTTTGTGTAAAATTGGTAGGTAGGTAATCCTTCCTTGATTTCACTGGGAGCTTCCACTTCTGCAAAAAATCCATAGCTGAGGAAGGGGATACATTAGTCCACCTCTTTCCTGCAGACATTTTGCATTTGAGCAGTAAAATCGCATTGGAATTTACTGCCATCTCAGATATTGCATCTTCTACGTATAGCAAGACACTTTGGGTTCATATTGGTGATTAGCAGATAATAGAACATGTATCTTCTCTAGATCTGTGATTTCCTTTATCCAATATTCTCAAGCAGAAGTACTAATAGATGTCACTTAATGGCTTTATTTATCTGAGGACTTTAGTATGAACTGTTACAAAAGGGAAACAATACTAATAAATTCTTAGTTTCCCTTATTGTTTTTTCCTAATGTATCTGTAGTAGCCAATGACAGGAATTGGCAGAATTGAAGTTTCCAGCTGCCTTGGATGTTAATCATGTATGTTGCCTCATATTGATTCAGAGGGCCATGTTTCTGCTATCAGTCCCGGCACAGATGTCAATGTAAGTCTCATCAGGTGCAGCTAAAGCATATTGGTTGTGGTGCTGAAATGTAATACTGTATTAATAGCCTTCAGCTTCCACCTAATCTATGGTAAAAGCTGAGGGGCGAACAGAATTTCCATTTCACAGGCGCAAACACCTGTAGGTGGGTAAGAGTTTTAAAATGTTCCAACACCTGCACATATCCAGGTATGATGCTCCAGGGACAGTCTGCAAGCTGTGCATCTGCCTGAAGCACGTTTACAGTGTGTTGACTTTCTGCTTTGCTTTGGTTCATGTTTTACCTTGATACCACAGGTGATCATCCTCTGGAGGCTGTCACCAGGGGATTTTTTGGTCACTTCCTTTGAAGCATTAAAGTGCATTACTCCTGATCTATGTCTCCCCTAACTATATAAAATCCATTCTGCCTCTTAGCATTACACAGGGAGCAGAAAGCTTTGATAAGCTCTTTGAGCAAGATACCTGTTGGGGTTATTGATTTTGTGTACTCTTTTATTTGACCTGCTTAAAACAACTTTTAGCAGTTGACTAGGTTGTCATTTTCCTTCCCACATTCCCCTCATGAGAATTTTTAAACTCCTCAAAAAGAAAGTGTACAATTCAAACAGTGGCCAGCCTGCACAAACAGTGGGATAGGTGTTTAGTTTCTGGAATATTTCCCCAGCTCTCATATTGAGAGTTAAAGTGGATTTCTAATTTTTATTCCACTCATTACTAAACAGGAACACTGAGGTCACAGCAAATAAAGCAGTATGAGTTAATGAGAACAGCTTTAGCAAAAAGAGGAGGTGTTTCTCAAAGTACATCAAATGCTTCACATATATTAAGAAACCCCAGCTGAATCGATTTAATAATGTTGGGATTTACACAATTATTACAGAGCCTTCATTATTCACCCAGCCTGCACATACCACAGCACAAATGAACATCTCAGTCTGGTGGTATTAACATTGCCATTTCCTAACCCATTCCCAGGCCATCTGCTACATGCTGATCATTCACTGCTTTAACATTTAACAGTTACCCAACTGCAACTTAGCAGATTTGTGTACTTTTGAAAACAGCTGGTTTAATAACTGCTTCAGAGCTTTTGGATAAAGAAATTATTTTGTAGTGCTTTCCAATTGACTTTTTTAAAAAACATAAAAAATCAGTGCCTCTGAGAAAGGGGTAGAACAGTTGCTTCCACAAATTTATGAATTTGCAACTCTTCTTTTTTTGTTCTTGTCACAGAAGGAAGAAAATTTGATTATTTATAGAAAAGTATTTCAAGAAATCTCTTTTATCATTCCTATTTATTTTTTGTCCTGTCTCAAATACAGAGGAAATATTTATATGCCTGCCTAATGTAAGAGTTTAGTATGTCAATCTCTGTGAAAGGCTCCAACTTGGAGCTTGTCATATACAACAGCAGACATGTAGCTTAAAACACAAAATCATAGCATAATAGTAACAATTCAGTTAAATTAATAGTGAGCTTTGAACATAGCTGAGCTATAATCCTGACTTTCTAAACATGGTGAGAATGTGAAAATAGCGTGCATTCTTCCACTGCCTTTGATGTCACATGTTAATATTAGCTATGACTGACTGAAACTATTCTCTTTACTTTGTCTTCTGCATACTGCAAACTATAGCAATTTAGGTGCTCTTCTAATTTGAAAAGACAGTCTCAACCGTGAAGGGAAAAAAGCCTTTATCATTCATGTGAAGCAAGCAGTTTAAGTGTACATATAAATATATACATCTGTGTACGCATACCTCTTGTTTATAACCATATGACTTGCATATTCCAAGTACCCTTCAGATGATGATTAACCCTTGCTTCATAAACATTCAGGTAGTTGTTGCTGAATGCTGACATTAATATTTATATTAGAAAACAGAATGGAAGCAGTTAAAAGAAATGTGCCACAAAAGTGACAATTCATGAGAGTTTGGGGTTTTTTTAAACACCTCTTCTTTTACACAGCCATCAATCAAAGTGACAGCATCCCTTAGATTAAATTTGGATTCTCCAGCACAAATTAATTAATCTGTCCAGTACTTCCTATCTCACCTTTTCAATCAACCAACAAATAAAGCCAATCAAGACTTCAATTCTTTGCTGATTAGCCAATAAACCATGACAGCAGGCTTGTGACAGTACTTCTGGGATTCTCACAGAAGCTTATTTATAGCAGGTAGCAAGTGTCATGATCAGTCTTCACAGGAACAAAGGGGTGTACATTTCATTATATTTTTTAACTAGCTTCATAATAACAAATGAAAAAGTGGAACAGCATAGAAACAAATTTGAGAAAAACATTATCTGAAATGGAGCAAAACATAAAATTAAACATCTCAGAAATCACAGAAAATGAAAATGCTTTGGCGGTATGTAATAATAGCTTTCAACTCCTGTCATTGGAACCAAAGCAGTGAGAAATGTAAAACTGAGATATGCAATGATCTGCACACGGCTGGCCAGCAGGTAGGTTACACTGGAAATGTCCTAATGTAGAAAAAAACACCATGTGCAGTCACTCCAAAGACTTTTTCTGTTTTACTGGAAAAGTTATACTCTTTAGCCACATGAGGAAGAGAGAGCAGGAAGATCTCCAGCAACCTGGGATTGGTTAGGAAGGAATACTGTGTCCTTAGAACACAGCTCAATTATTAGCCCATACTAATCTGGTTTGGACCCTTACAACTAGCTCTTTCCAAGACGAAGTCAGAGGACAGTCATGGGAACAGTTCATTCTGGATTCCCAGATCTGAATATTTGGTGGAAATCTCAAGCTTTCTGCCTTTTCCTGCTTGAATATGACAGCTAAAGTTTCTTGCTTACAAAGGACTGCTCTACCATATAACTTTTCTTTGGTAGAATAGGAATGCAAACAGTTGGATTACTGAATATGAATCTAACCTAGATCTGCAACCATTATCAAAAGGCACATTATATCAGTTTGGTTTTTATAAAGCAGAATAAAATTTTGCTCCTGGAAATCAAAAGGTACTTTTCAGAACTTATTGTAAAGATCTCATTCAAGTTCCAGTTAATTCAGTACCAAAACTCAAGGACAGCAAGATCAGGCATTAGTAGAATAAAGATCTAATTCTCTCTTAATAAAATTCCTACTAGTGTTGTCAACAGATGTAATTTGAAAAAAGATGTGTGAGCAACATCAAAAAATCTTACTTGCAAAATAAATATGGAGGGATTCTGTGACAAGAACACTATAGCTAATAGAAACATGAACCATTGTATTTTTGAAGTGTTAAGGAAATCAAATTACATACAGTGTAGTATTACCATGAGCATAAAACTACAATTAAATTTATAAGTAAAATTTTAATACATTGAATAACTTAAAAATAACAGCAAATCAAAGTATGAATGAGTAACATTGGATTTCACATTTTCACTTACATGATTACAGTTCTGAAAATAATATGCAAAGCATTATTAAAATGGCTTTTTCATGTCAACAGTTTTCCAATAAAATTAATATCATTAGATGCATTCAAATTTTGTAGATGTTGAAAGTAGGTTGATGATGAAGCATAAAATATTTAATGTAACTCTGAGTAAGAAATTTCAAAGAAACTATATTACAAGTTAAACGTAGTTGATTTTAGATTGATTTATTTAATTCAGTTTTTCCCTCACAATCTAATAATGGTTGTAACTGTCAGCCAACCTAATATTTATATAAATACAAATTAATATTTGATTTTCCTGGAGGGCATAGTTACCTCTCATAACAGGTTCTTGTTTCTGTCTTGGAATGTCCATCTTACTATTTTAAGATGAATACTGATTGCATGACTTCTGAACTAACAGTAGTTCAGAAAGACCTAGCTGTAACACAATTAAAATAAATAAATAAATAAATATTGGGGGGGGCTTTGCCTTAGGCTGAAGAACAGCTTGAAAGGCTTCTACACTGATTTGACTGTTCTCTACATTATAAACACTGTAAGCTTAGTTCCTTAAACAGCTTGTTTCTGCTAAATTCTATTCAATATTGAACTGATTTAAATAATGTACAATTATATGTCAGAATAATTATTGAGATTGAATTAATGTATAAATATCTGCATATCTGTTTGTTTTTTCTCTCACACACTTTGCATATAAAGTCCTGTTTTCTTACAATCATGTCAATGTCATTGTTAGCAGTATTTGGGACTTTTCTCCCTTAAAAAGCAGGAGTGTTTTCCTCAGTGTAAACTTTTTCACACTGCTTTAGCACCGTCCTTTCAAAATAAAAAACTGTGTTACACTGAGAATGTAGGAACAACAATAGGTTGCAAAATAATGAAGAAAAGGTCTTTTCGGGTTTCAGAGCAACACTTTGGGTTGTGACACATTTTATCATTGGTGATGTCATGTTTCATATCTTTTGTTAACATCAGCTGCTGTAGGCTTAAACAACCTGATGTATAGAACATCAGAATGTACTGTGCTGTATGTCATCCAAGAAATCTTTGATATTGTTAGCAAAAAAGCATATGATTCATTGAAGAGAAACAAATCAAACCAAATCAAACCACTGAAAATACAGGAAAAATAAAATGCTCCTTCACTTCACTAGGAGTTAGGTCAGAATAAAAAATAATATATATATGGGCCTGCATTTATTCTGGTGAATGAATTCATCATAAAATAGGTATGCTATGAATATATTTGCTTTTAGGTGCCCTGATACGGACACATATAGAGACATACATTGTATCTTTTCCTATTTAACAGTATGTAAAGCACACTTCTTGCAATATATGTCTTAATTTGGCTCCCGGAACTTATCTGCAGATAAAAAAGTTCCTGATGTTCAGATAAGTTGCACAACACTTAATCTTTCTAATGTGAACAGAAAATAAAAGATATTTAAAGTGTGGAATCAGAATTACCATTAAAAATAGTATCTGAAAAGAGAAATCCTCTGGAAATAATTTAATTGCTTCTTTTGATCTCTACTTGGGGAGCTATCAACACTGACATATGAACTCTGGTCAGTCCTGTTGAAGTAAAGACTATCGCTGCAGCTGCTTGCCTTTTTTCTCTACTTCAGGTGTCTGTTTCTACAGCAGAACTATCAAAAGGGAATGACCACCTACACATCAGTAGGTGTCTTGGCTTGAGTTTGGTGCCTTGGTTCATATATACAATTAAACTGGGTTTGCATTAAGATGCCAGACACTACATGGAAGCACATGAATTATGGGCACACATTCTCTTTGGCTAATTCTTCTGTGGAAGTGGTAAAATTTACCAGGTGGCTGCTGTAGTAACTTAAAATGCCACAAGAGTTTTTAAGTGCCCTAAATCCCACAGTCTGAATAGTGAAGAAGAAAAATTTCCACATCTTCCTGGGTTAGCATTACTACCTAGTTAAATCTTCAGATAGATAACTTCCTCATTATGTTATCTGGAAAACCATTTTCAGATAGGTTTGTTGGATTTGGTTTTTTTTTTTCCCCACACCTAACTTTTATGTTTCTGCAAAATTTAGGTTCCTATCTCAAGGACAAAAGAATTTCATTGAAAAAAATCTTAGAGAGATTTGTTCATAAAACTCATTTAGTACGTTTATGTGTAAAATTGTAAGGCTATAACTAATCAATTACATATTACCACTATTGGTTAACTCACACCACAGACAATTTTTATTAATCAGTTAAGACTGGAGACTTCTTGCATGCAATTATTTCTTATTTAAACACAGTGAGATAGTGTCTTCTCTCAGACAATTATACATGCAGAAAAGTTTTCTTGTCTTCAGAAATATGAAGCAAATAGGTATTTGCATAGTGTGAATAACTTAGTTTGCAAGGTATCGCAAGGAATGTGTGTTTGATGTGCTGAATGAAAGTGACTCCAAGCATATGGTTATGCTGAAAAAAGTCATAAAAGCTTTTTCAGACTTCTACAATAAAGCCATTTTTAAGTGGCTTTCAGGTGTTTTCTTACACATTATAAGCCATTCTCTTAAAATCTGAGAAAAAAAAAGGAAAAAATATGTATTAGTAGCATATACCTGGACACACACATTTAGAGAATCTGTCTATCTCCTTAAGTTTCAAGTTCAGCTTTATAAGTCTGTTTCTAGTAACTGATAAGCCTTTCCATTTTTATTCTCCCCCTCCCCCCCAGTTCCTTTACTTTTGCCATTTATTACCTTTTCACTTTGGGAATACACTTAACATCCCTTAAAAATATTTTGTGAGCCTTTGCTACAATTGTAAGGAAACAGGAGAATTCAACAGATACGTCATCTGTACACTTTGAATTGGATTCTAAAGGAATAAAGTATTGGTTTTTTGGAAATTGAATGGACTTTTCTCTCCCCAAATTTACAATTACTTTATTTCTGTGATAGGACAGAGAGTATGGAAGAAAAATTAAGCACTTTAAAAAGAAAAAGAAGAAGAGTTCCTTTCAATGAATAAAGCCAAACTCTACGAAATCCCTTATTTTATCCAGTTCTCTCTTTTCAGATGTGCAACACTACCTTGAATTCATTTTCCAATAAACAACAAAGTATTCAGATGAGTCTCTATTTCATAAGCTACACTGAACATATTCATTTGGAGAAATGTCAGAATTGCTGTAGCTTCCAAGAAGTCACACATATTTATGATTTTTGAATAGTTAAAAAGGGAAAGGCTATTTTCATAGAAGTTGAAGCTTTTCATTGCCCCAAGACATTTCCTTCAAAAATATTTTCTCTTTCAAATAAAGTGTAACAATATAAGAAAAAAATAATTTGGGCAAACCAAATGATTTATTATTTGAAGTTTCATTTTAACCATCAGATTGAAAAAATCAAGTGCTCGCGTTATTAACAGTTGTCACTGATACTGCATTTCTCATGTTTCCATGTGTTGATGTAAGTGTTGATTTCTGCAAAGGTCAGGAGACACATTTTCTTCCACCTTTTACCGCAGTCTGCAGCATTAAATGCTTGGCTGGAGGCAGTCACCGGGACTTTTGCCTTTCTCTTAAACACCTGCTATTAGTTATTGCCAAAGGCAAGATACTTTCTTATCTTGTGTGGCAAATTGTAGGCGCTTTTTCTCTCCTCACAGGCAAATAGATCTGTTTAAACAGATATATAGTCTTTTGAAATGAGATGCCATTCACAACGCTATCATGAAGAAATCGAATAATACACAAACAACTCAAAATTCCTTTCTTTCTCTGAATGGTTATCCTTTTTTTTAATTTTACCCAAAATTTTAGGGAAAAAAGAAAACAATACTGTTCCTTCAGGTAGTTCAGGGAACAAAAATAACACAGTTCTAGGCACCATTCTGCAGGCCTGTTTGTTGTGAGAGGGAGCAAGTATTCTAAGTGGGTAATACTGCCTCTGGGAGAGGCAGGGGATCTGCTGAAGGCAGAGAAGGGGGAGGTGTTTGTTCTTACCAGTCCGGAAAGCAGCACCTTGCCTTGTTGAATAATTACTGCTCTACAGGGATACAACTACTCTTACAAGACTTTTACAGGTCTTCCAAACCTTAAAAGTCTGCAATGCTTGGAGTCCAGATCTGTTCTCTCAGTAGCAGAATCTCACTGCTCTTTCTGGGCACAGCATTCAGCAGGAACCCTGAACAGCAGTTCTCTACCTGCAAAAGATTAAAGAGTCCTCTTCCGTGGCAAGGTTTTGGCCAAATGTGCTGGGCCATCTTTTCTAGGAAGCCTGTCACAGTCTTTGACCAATCTCTTTGTAAAGGAATACTTCCTAATGTCCAGTGTAAACCTCCTCTGGCATAGCTTTGGACCATTCTCCACTTCCCCTTTTCAGGAAGCTGTAGAAAGCAATGAGGTCACCCCTCAGCCTCCTTTTCTCCAAACCAGACAAACCCAGTGTCCTCAGCCGCTTCCCACAGGACATGCCTTCTACCCCTGCCACCAGCTTTGTTGCCCTTCTCTGGAAGCAGTCAAGTACCTTCACATCCTTCTTAAACTGTGGTGCCCAGACCTGCACACAGAACAGTGTGAGACCACACACACATCAGTGCTGAACACAGCAGGATCAAAATCTCTTTTGACCAGCTGGTTATATTGTGTTTGATGCCCCCCAGAATGCAATTTTCCTTCTTGTGTGTCAGGGCACACTGCTAATTTATACTGACCCTGCTGTCAACGAGCACCCCCAGATCCCTTCCTGCAGGGCTGCTCCACCTGTATATAAACTGTCTCCCAGTTTGTATTTGCACTCAGCATTACTCAATTCTAGATTAAGAATTTGTCATTTGGATTTGTTAAGTTTCATGCTATTAATCACAGCCCAATGCTCCAGTCTATCTAGATCCCTCTGAAAAGCATCTTGTCCCTCAAGAGAGTCAACACCACCTCCTAGTTTATTAGAGATACTTACTGTTACACAGCAACAATATGGAAAAATCATGCAAAGTTTCAGTTCTCAGCCATCTGTCTAATCTGGAAGCCCTTCTCAACCACAAAGGGGTGTTCGTGGGATCTCTCTTGCAGAAGAGCCTGCAACAGAATTCTAAAATTATTTTCAGTTTCACTGCTTTCATTAAAACATGGTAGAGATCATTACTTTTAAGATAATAATAAAGTGAGTTCAAGCACACATGAGTTGAAATCTTGAGAATTATTTTGAAAAAAAGGACTCTATGGGAGTTGTTTTACAAACAAATAGGAGTGGAAGGATGTGGGGAAAAAAAAAAAAGCAGTGCAAGGGAAAAGGGGATGAAATAAAGCAAGTGGAATTTAGATAAAAGGAAAGGAAAATCATAGCAAATAGCGAACCTGAGCAAAACAAGGAAAGTCTGTGAAAAACTGTGGAAATCTGAGCTCATTTTCTGTGGTTTGGCGGTGATCTCAAATTCCTTTAGTGATAGCTTATACTACAGATCAGGACATTGAGAGATGAGTTTAAGTTACGAAGTTTCAATATAAAATTGAACTTCATAAAATGTCTAGTTAGTGGGAGATATGTCCTGGTGCCTTTTTTATTGCTAAATAGTTTAAGTAGTTCTGAATTCAGAACATGCATGTCTGCAAATTCCCTATTTCACACTGCATAAGACTTTCAACTATAGAACTGTTCAATTTTATATGGATAGATAGGAAGATTTTTGATGGAAACCAAGTGCTTTAAGCCAAAGGCTAAATTCTCATCTCAGTTGACTAGGATTTAGGTGCCTGTCTGCCTTGAATACTGCCAGGAAAGTCACCATATGCATGAAAATTATTGAGCATCAGAATACAGCTGCATCCTCAATATTTGAAAGGAGCATTAACCTAAGTATTTAAAAAAGCAGATAAGCCTTTTTTTTCTTTTTTTTTTTTTTTTTTAATATAAGTGGTATGGCTTTCACTCTCTCTAGGTGTCATTTTCCATAAGCTATGCCATAAGTTTTTTCAGATTTACAAGTTTGTGGAAGTTTTGAAAATTAAATGCTGCTATCGATTAAATGTAAGCTTTGTTCCAAGCTGTGAATCAGGTCTTATTTTTATCAATACTTTGTTATTTCAGGTTTGAAACACTACTGATTTTTCCACATGCATACAAGATTATCATTCACTAAACAACTCAGTTTTAAATACCTAGCACTTTCATTTTAGAATTTTATATTGGTTTCAGCTTTTTTGAGACTGCATAATTACACTACCAATGAGTGACTTGAATAATTCAGCTGCAAATCAATAAATCGTACCCTGCAACACAAAAATTTGCGTTGTAGAATTTTGACATGAAGCTTCAATCTGTAGGTTTTTAACATACAAGAAAGACAGTTCAAAGTTAAATCTCCACATATAAGAGGAATTGCTAATACTTCAAACATCTTTGTTGCACAGTTAAAAGCACCATGAAAGTTACTGTCTGCATGTTACTTCATGGTATTAAGAAAATTGTGTTCCAGATCCTTTGAGATGAGGTGGTTACATACTTATTCTGTCTTTAATAAAACATATTTGATAACATAGCTCAGTGAAGAATGGAAAGATTCCTGTCGTTTTAAAGCAAGACCAAAAAAAAAAAGAAAAAAATCTGTGTGAAGAAATGTTCACTAATGTT
This sequence comes from Coracopsis vasa, assembly GCA_026283785.1. Taxonomy (NCBI): domain Eukaryota; kingdom Metazoa; phylum Chordata; class Aves; order Psittaciformes; family Psittacidae; genus Coracopsis; species Coracopsis vasa. The sequence continues at coordinate 34,511 of JANHGB010043840.1, forward strand.
GGAAAGATTCCCAGATTTAAATGTTGTCATTCGAGCGCTAAGTAGCTAAATGTGAAGAGTTCTGCCTAGCATGAATTAATTTTTAAGTGCTATATGGTACAAACACATATGCATACATTCATGCATTTTCTTAGTTTTTTATCATTTATGCTACATTTAGTTTGGGAGAAAAAGTATTTTAAACATATGTATTATTATTGTTATATTATATATTTTATTATGTATATTTTTTTCCTTTTATATTGTCCAAGTTTTTTATATATTTTTTTCCTTTTATATTGTCCAAGGTTTTATCATTCTCTCTTACGGAAGAAAACAAAGGGAAAATATTTTCATCTATAAAGTTGTCTAATGTTGATTCAGTAGAAGCTATGGTAAACAATATTAAAATGAATAATGTGTTATTCACTGTGTTTCTATCAACAAAAATGCATGGAAATGTATCTATACTTTGCAAAATAATTCATATGCTTGCACATACAAGTGCTACTGGCTCTAAAGTACCTACTCAGAGCTTATAAAACCTTAGATTTTTCTAGAGATCTGAAAGACTAATGAGAAGCACTATTATTTCAGGGTTAAATGAAGAAATGATATCATAGGCATTCTTATTTCAGTGTTAAATCAAGAAATTACATGAATGTCTTAAGGCTAAGTATTACATTTAGGTACTTAGAATACTTGGAATACAATTTGACTGGGGTTTTCCCTTTGGTGAGGGGGGGTGGGGTTTGACAAGTTAAAGCCAAAAGTTCAAAGCAACCTGGAGCCAAATAAGGAGTGACTGAAAACTTAACAATTGTTTGCACAGGTGGTAGGCCCCTTTACTAACATTGTCAACTGTTTTCTGAGTAACAGCCTGCAGTTTGTTCTAAGTCTGCTCAAGGGTCCTGGAATAAAAGAAAAGATGAGGTCTCCCTCATCATTGGTAAGGATCCAGATCCATCCATGGGTATGGCATTTCCTGTTTTGTTTTCCTGACATAATTTTGCACTCTCCCCTTCACATCTCTTTCAGCAGAAATCTTTCCATGTGCAACAAGGCTTATACACTGCTACACTCTCCCAGGAAAGCAGGAAAAACTGAAATGCCACCAAAGCCTTCTGACAGCTTTTAAAGAGGCCAGTTTCTAAAACTAAAATAGCCCATGGTGCATGTTGCAATATATGGTATACTGGTTCTGACTTTCAAGAGAGATATCGGGTTCAGTGCTCATGGGAACACCAATGAATGCTTGGTTTCTGAATTCTGACCAGAGGGAGGGGATGGCAGTGAAGTCCACTGGACTGCTCAGTGGAGTAGTTCTGGACACAGAAACAAGACTCTAAGCACTTGTCTTTCTTGGGTTTTAGTTCTCTCTGTTATTTTTCTTTTCTTCATGATGATGATGATGATTATTATTATTGTTATTATTATTATTAAACTGTTCTTAGCCCACAAATTTTCTCACTTTTACCCTTCAGTTCTCTTCCTTCCATCCTACTGGGTTGGAGGGAGTGAGTGGCTGTGTGGTGCTTAGTTGACAGCTGGGGTTAAACCTTGACAGCCTACTGAAGCCAGAGCCTGTTACTGAGCTCTGAATTATGTAACTAAACAGCTTTGCAAAGAAAACAAAACAGCTGACTTAGAAAAAGAGTTCTTCAGCATGTATTTAATTTTAAAACTTTATTCTTGTTGAGTTAATGGAACTTCAAAGAGATTTAAACATAAAATTGAAGTGCTTCACTAAAGCACTATCAATTCGAATAAAACTTCTTGTTCTGGAACTGGTTTATACCATGGGAAATTTTGGAGGACTTGAAATAAAATTTGAATGGCATGTTCTATATATTGAAACCCAGGAATTTTCTTTAGTAACTTTATGGCTTACTTAACTTAATTTCTTAATACACTTTCCCACTTCAGTAATAAAGCTATTACACTCCATATATTTTTTTCCAGTATCTTGGGAAATGAAACTTGAATTGTTCTTTACTTTATCTGTGGTAGACACCTTTCAATCTTTGTTGGAAAACATCTAAACAGTACTTTAGATACTTAGATAGCAGCAGATCAATTTCAACTGTGTTAATTACCTCCTACCCCTTCCCAGAATTTTTTTTGATGAAAGGTGTTGTTCCAGAAGAAGAAACATTGATGGGTTTTTAGTCCATTTTATTCTGTCCATCTACTTATACTGTATTATATTATATTATTTTACACCAAATCATATATTCTAACAGAAAAGCTACCCAAGGTTAGAAAGCTTCAGGATGTGAGGACTCCTAATTTTCATTCTGCAGAGGAAAATAATATATACGTACATATATATATATAATATGCCTACTTATTCTAAGAATCGTGAATACTCTTTCTACGTTTACTCACATTCTCATGAATTTCAGTCCCAGAAGCAAAGTACTTATTCATTTCTCAATCTTGCTAGTATCAACATGTTTTTGTTACCACTAATATAAATCATCAAGGCTTATTTTGGCTTCATAGGTAATTTGCTTCCAGCTCATTTAATAATTTAGAATAATCAGTAGTGTTTAAAATCTTAGCAATTTTGAAGTTGTATTACAATCAAAATGCGTTTAGATTGCCATGCAATTCAACCTTACAAATCACCAGCCAATCAGCACCCCCGATGTTGTGAAGCACTCTTATTTTGCTCTAAGTGTTATCTCATGCTGCTCTTAACACATTTGGAAATTGAGAACATTGACTGCCTTTGGTGCCTGCCTCTATTCAGTGTTTAATGTCTGAGACTTCACCACTATTCTGTTCAATTTGGTATGGCATTTTAGCTGTTGCTATCTATGCAGTAGTCCTTTTCAATTCAATAAATGTAGATTCAACCACACATTACAGAGAAATAAATTTTGAATGAATGCATTTTGAAATGTGGGAACTATACTTAGTGTCTGTTTGAGTCCAAGGAAATTATGAACTTCAGGATAGTTTTAAGTCTATTTAGATTTCAATAGCATGATCATCACTGCATCACCTAGGAAGCTGGGGAATGGATGTGGCCGGGGTTTTCCATTCCAGAGCAAGCATAGAAACAGCAAGAATTAATTCAGTGGCCTCCAGAATGATTCCTGCCTTCCAGTTTATGAACTTTGGAGGGTCTGGACAGGGGTTTTTTACATTGTTTTGCGTCATCCCAGATGAATTTAATCCTTTCCTCTTCCTGTAGGATAATAATAATAAAAAAAAATTCTAACCATCTCACTCTTTTGACCTTAGTAGCATTTTTGTTTCTCTCTTTTGAGTATATTTGTAAGAAAATGTAGCACTTCTGTTAGACTTTTTTGTGGCCTCTGACAAAGACCTCAAATGGCTATCCATCTTCTCTTCCTGAACTCATCTAATTTAAATGCCTCACCATGACTCTTGTCCAAATCACCTCCTTGGCTTCTTACTGCAGCTCCTGAGCAACCCTTCCCAAATCTCTCACTTTCTTCTGCTCACCTAATTCTTCAGACACTTCAAACATTCCTTCTCATCCTTCAGTCTCGCCCTCCTTTTCCTCGAATGGCCAGCCATCCCTGTCCTTCCTTGCCTGGTTTCCCTGCTTTGAAAGCAGCCCCTGCTAGTCCTGGGACAGCTTGTTTCTCAAACCCGGTTTCCTCATTCAATACCTTCCCCTAAGGCTTATGGCAATTTGCTTCCCCAGCAACTTCCCATACATCCACCCCATCAGATCACTTTTCCATTCAAATTAGGTGTCTCTTTCTAGATGTTCCACATGGTTTGGATGAGACAGGAAGGGCATCAAGAGCATTTGAGGCACAATCTTACTGGCTGTGCTTTTTAGATCAGGTACCAGGATCTGACAGTAGCTGAAGGAGCTCAGAGCTGGAAGGAAGGGGGATTCCCATGCAGCCTTAGGTTGGGACATGCTCACCACACAGAAAATTTAAGAATTCCAGCTAATAAAACATTTTCACTTGCCATTTTACTCAGCATTATGCTGGTTTGAGTTTGCAGTTTTAGCCAAATGCAGGCAGCTATACACAAAGGTGGAAAAAGGCACATCTCCAGTGAACTTCAGAATTCTGCTTCAGGGATTTGTAGTGCTTGGGCTTGTTAAAGACAGGGGTGCCAGAATTTTGCAATATAAGGGAAATTGTATACTAGTCCTTTTCCTTAGTTTTCAGATAGGGTATAATCATTTTTCACTGAAAGCACATCAGCCTAAAGCACACACTGGCATGACATATTTCACCTTGGTTGGTTAAATTTTGGCAGAACTATAAACACCTCAAACACAATTCTTACAGTACGAACTTGTACAATCCTGAAAGATGCATGTATGTGTAGGAAATGTATGCACGCATAACACACATATATATGTGCTCCATATACATGTGGTATGGTATATTCTAATAGTGTAACTTCTTCCCTAATGTTTCATCTAAAATTAATAGTATTCTTCATAAAGCACCCGTCTACAAAAAAACCAAGCTGGAACGTGGCAGAGAACAGATCCCTCAAGGTCACATAAAACAGATTAGATGACCACGCAGGATTCCCCTAGTGTAAAATCCTAATTTAAAATAAATTCTGACGACATATATTATTTCTAATGTGTGGATCACCCTTGCTGCATATATGATTTTATTACTTACTGTTAAACATAGCAGCAGATGTCCTTTTACACCTCTTGGGGAAAAAAATCAGAATGGATTATTCAAAAGATTTAAATCCCTTTGAGACATGGCCCTTCCAGCAATACTATAAATTCTTTTTCACTCCAAGGTTAGATGCTGTGTTGGCCTTGATTTAAAACCCAGGATTCTGTGGAAAATGGCATTGATATCCAGCTCTGACAAATTGAATTGGTCTCAAGGTATTGAAGGATGTCTAATAAATCTAAGTCTAGATCCTAAAACTTTTCTACACTTGCAATGAGTCTCTTTCTTCTTGAGACATTTGAGATACTGTTAAATATTAAAATCATGCCATACCAGTGATCTATTTAATTGACTTAAGCAACATTTAATATTTTCATTCAGGATAGAATTGGAAACTTTAATGAAGTTTGAGTAAAAATGTCTTTCATGCATATTAGTAACAGCTATAATTTGCTTTGGGTCAATTCTACTAAACATTTCATCTACTGAAGCATACAAGAAAGAATTTTCATGTAAATAAAGAGGATTACATGTGCCAGACTGCTGGCATATTTCTAGTGTTAGGAAACTTGTTTCTAAGAAACGATCAATATATATTCAGTAGTCAAAAGAGAATCACTGGGGTTTGACTGAAACCAGCAAGTGAGAGGCTTATATTTTGCCATCACATTTATAGTCAGTTGTAGACTTTTCTATAAGGGCCTGTTGGTCATCCTGCATGCTAAACAGACCATCTGAAGGATGCATAATGCAATGAGATGACTTTGCAATGGAGTAAAGATCCTAAGATTCAAATAAGTTATTTGCAAGTTTAAACTGGATACTTACTAAAATATTCATTCATATTTTGAATTGATGTTTTTTCCTTTTTAATTTCAGCCTAAAGTGGACTTCCCTTAAGGAGCCCCTTTACTTCCCTTATAAACCCTCCTTTGATCAAATAATACCTAGAAATTGCTATAATAATTGTGTACTGGAAAGCATCCAAAGATGGACAAAGAATTACATAGCAGCCACTAACCTTCTTGTCTGTCTGCACGGAATTCCAACGTATTTTTTTAGTAACCAATGGAAAACCAGTAAAAACTCTTTTTTCTACTTACTTAGTTCTGAGTGACCACAACAAAAAAGAACCTATTCCCCAATCCTCCCAATAGTCCATGTACATCTTTTTATATCCTTTAACCACGTTTGATCCTTAATCCTGTTAATGGTGCTCTGTTCCCTATCATCTATTAGCCACACTTAGTTTTTAAGGTTATAAACTGTGATCTTGTGCACCTTCAAAAATACCTAGGTTGTAAATAGAGGGGGAAAAAATCAGTACATTTGTTTGCTGAATAAAAACAAAAGGTTTTGTCTTATTTCTCTTTTTAAAGCAAAATGTTGCTACCAGTTGAACCTGAAAAAAGCGTCAGTGAAGGGAGAAAGAAATGAATACTTCAATTCTACTGTTAACTTGTCTCATACTATACACTGTGCCAATCAGGTCAACAACCTTGTTAAACAAACTCAGGAAAACTTTGTCATGAAATCAGAAATCTGTTCAAAACCAGAAAAGAAATTGCCAATCTCTAAGTTACTTGTGTAAAAAAAGGAGAAAAAAAAGCCTTTAGATCTTAACACAGCTCTTCAGTTAATTAAAATCTAATAGATGTAGTGTGCATCTATGGAAATACTCTTCCAGTTTTCAATTTTTTGCCTATTAAGTGCTGCTATTGACTGTTCTGAAGCTGGTAAATTGTGAAAAGCCATATAAAACACAAGGTCACTGGCTGGCAAATGTTAATCGCTTCTGTTACCCACAGTCAGGGAGATTCTGAATGTGAACATCTGTTAACAGAGAAATTCATAATTACAGTAGGATCACTCCCAGGATTTATCTGGACAGAGTGTGTTTCTCGCTCCTCTATTAGACTGCTTTCAGAGTCCTCACATAATAGCTATCAAAGTGTATCTGAAACATAATTTTGAGTGCACTCTCTCAGTAACACTTCTGTGACCTTAGAATCACTGCTCTGGGGATTTTGCCTGTGAAAGAGAGCCCATAATTATACAAGGCTTGGAGCCTTACTTCCATAATATAAAAATAATTTGGTACAACTGCTGAATCAAAACATCTGGTCTGTTTTCCCTCCTGTTGCCAGTCCTATTCTTGGTACATGGTAGCTTCAGCTGTGGCTGAGAGCAACACACTAGCAGCCACAGGGATTCTGGTGCTGAGGCTGCGGTGATAGATGGATATATAATGGCCAGGGAAAAAATCCAAAGACGCATCTTAAATGTTTCTTCACATGCAGTAGGAGTGTCTGAATTTAAAAAAGGAAAAAAAAAAATTGTTATCAGGAAATCTTCTGTTCCAGGATCTGCAAGACCCATTCCAGAGCCTCTTTTCCTTTCTGTTTTAGTGAACACCATGGCATAGGGGAAAAGCAGCACCAGATCCAGGAAACTCTGTAAAGGCAGAATTAAATTTTGACTTTGAGGGCCTGGGGGCAATGCTGGATCAAAGTGACTTCTGCCACAGAAAATGGAGGGTTTAAAGGAATCACTGCTGCTTCGGTTTCTGATGGGGAAGATGTGAAAGTTGGGGCAGGTTTGTTCTGTGGCCTGAACCCCTTTGTTGATAGCTTGACTTCCAGAGTTCTAAATTTTCATGACATTTGAGACAAGAGGGTGTCACTGTAAAAAAGAATCGCTTGTGTGGATGCTGTCCCTGCTGAGACATTGAGCCTGAGACTTGGATTCTAACTGGAAAGCTCATGGCCCATGGCCAGGCAGCCTGGGTCTTCATGTGCTGCACAAACCTTTGACTTTATTTCTTCTCACCTTGTGGGTTGCACAGGATCTTCACTGCCTCCACTTGGGTGGAGGAGCTTAACTTTTGGATATTGCAGTGCCACTGGAACATGGAATGGGACTATTTGTTCATGTTCTTTCTCTACCAGTTTGCGCACATGGTCTGTACTGTATTTTAAACACCATTACAATGACAACAAAATAGTGGTTTTCTATTATGTATGCTCAAAGTCCTTTTCAAAGGACTGCAATTGTCAAGTTGAGGGTTTGGGTTTTTTTGAGAGGGTATTTTGTTTTGTTTTTAATGAAGCATAAGTATTGTTACTCAACAGAAACTTCACAGAATTTATTGTTATAGCACTATTTAAAGGGAAGACTATATTAATTCACAGAAAAATCACTGAAGGTACCCTTGAACAGATAAATGGATTTTACTCTTAAAAAAAAGAAAAAAGCTGTTGGGTAGAGACCAAGAATGGTAAATTTTAGATCCCAGGATCTCATCACTGAAAGAAAATTATGCCTATCTCCTTTTCCAAGATTCAAGTTCAGTCACTTTGGTTAGAATTAGTTTAAAAATAGGTAATAGCTATAAATTTTACACAGGGAACTTTCATCAAGGATTATAAATGAATTAAAATGGGTCAAAGGGGTTTTGCTTAGTAATTGTAGAAAAATATCTTTTTTGAAAGGAGAAAACTGTAGAAAATATCCTGAAAGCTTAATGTTTTCTTCCATGAGCTAAAAAAGTGAAAGTTATGATGGAAACTTGTTTGTAGTCAGGGAACACGACTAAGCAGCTGTCTAAGACTGATGCAAACTCTCCCACTGATGATTTGCATTAGCCAGGTGTTAGGCATATTAGCCAGAAGACATAATCCTGTTCCCAAGCTGATCTGCATGTCAGGGTGTATTAACTTAGGCACTGTGCCACTACAATGTGGTCACAAGATTCCTGGACCAGACCTGGTTTCTATCAGCTCTGATAACAGTGGACTGAGGTCATGCTTATTTGCATCTGTTGGAATTACTCTGCCTTTTATATAGTAGGCACAACTGCATACCTGCTATAAAAGAACCAGATAATGTTATTGTAAAACTACACAAGTGAAACCAACCTACAAAATAAATCGAGTCTCAGGAAAGTAACTGAGAAAGCATATTGCTGTTATTAAGGGCAGTAACTCCAGTGTAGAACTGACTGGAAATTTTTGCCTTTAAAGCCACTGGAAAACAATAATTTATCAAACCATAAACTTTTGTAATAAAAAGTTTATTAAACTGGCTACCAGTTTAGCCAATGCTTTAATTTTTCCATAGCTTTTAGCTACAATATAGAATTTTCTGTGAAAATGATAAAGAAACTAGTCTTAAAAAAAAAATTAGTTTTTCTTAAATCTCTCATTTTAAGTCCAAAGAACTTCCGTATGGCATGTATTCTGGTATAAAGCTCGTCAATCGCTTGCATTCAAGCTAAATGTCTTCAACATAAATAAGCACCTTTTCTTTGGATGAAAGGTATGACAAAAAGTTGAAGCTACCAAAAGGATATAAGAAAGACTTGTTCACACCCCTACTGTTCCCATGACTCATTATCAAAATGTTTGCCAATAAACTTGGACTATAGTGTAAGTCTCTTTCCAGTGTAACTGATCTTATGTGTTTGGAACAGCTCCAGCAGACTGATTACTCCATCGATAATAGCCATTAGCCTGGTTCTTAATGCACATCCATACAAGTTCAAAGCTCGAGTTCTTTGTATTTTGCAAAAGAAGAGTTTACGCTCATACTTCCCGTGTTTGCATCAGAAAGAACGAGATAAAGAAGACAAAGATGTCAGAAAAAATGGTAGGAAAGGAAAAATGTTACCCATAAAACCGAGTTAATGATTTCATTCTATGAATAAAACCTACCCTTCAACAGTGTTGTTCACCTTACGAACCATTCCTGTGTATTTTCTTTCAAATGTGCCATGTCTCTGAAAGGAAAAGCTGCAGATCTGGGAGGAAACCAATATGCAATGTTAAGGAAAATGTTGCTATTTTTCCTTTACTGCAAACTACAAATATACATAAACAATAAAGTAAATGTAAAGAAAATATTTAGAAACAAATGACAATCAGCTCTAAAATGTGTTTCCAGGTGTACTATGCTTTGTTACTTTGATTTGGCCAGGACCTTTCGAAAAATATTGCTGGAAAACAGCACCATTCTGATTTGCAGCACTGTTGATGCAGTATTTTCTCAAACAATATAAAAATATAGCTATGTGGGGAACTTCTCTGATGATATAAAGAACACTCTAAGAATCTCAGAAGTATTCAGTATAACGGACTTTGCCAGCTCAAGAGGTCCTGAGCTATAATGCCTTTTCCCATAATGTACCTCTCCACTGTGTTTATAAAAGCTGGGTCACTGTTCAACAAAGTGTATAAGACTTGTTCCACAGGGAAGAAACAAAATAAGAAATATCATGGGTTCATACCTTCCTAACACAGTGGCTTGGCAACTCTGGTCTCTGCATTCAGTCATCCACTGAATCCACATCTAATTAGTCACTAAAGTCCACTTACCCATTTATTTACCCTCTAGAATTGGTGCAAAAGTTAGAGTCCTGACTGTGATTACCAGGGAACATAGATATAATAATGCTTCCTTGTTCTCCCTCTCACACTATAACTCACATTCTCTAAAGCATCAAGCAAACACTGAGCATCAGTACCTCCTACACCCTGAGCAAAAATACTAACCATTCTATTAGCACATGAGTTAAAATTAGGATCTCCTCCAGGAGACCCCCCTCAGGTCTCCTCAGGTCTTACAGCAAATGCCTGTAGGTATACAGATCCTCTGTAAAAGATTCAGATTTTAGATTACTTTCAACTATGCTGTAGGTGCATGACCTTCAGAAATGGGAGTGATGTCAGTTATATTGCTGTACTTCTTGCCAAGCAGCTCTAGTCCGTTCTTCTGGATAATTCTTCTAAAGTCCATGACTCTTTCCCTATGGCGCAGTGATCCTTCATGCTTAGCTCTATGCTTTGAATTCTTTGGGGGCTATACAGTGAAAATGAAGGCACCAAAAATGTTGAATTAATGAATACATAGATGCCCAAGCATTTTATTCATTCCAATTTTCAGATATGAGTGGTTGGAGTTTTCTTCTGGTGCACAGTAGGAAATGTGACTTTTTCTCATAATTTACTTTCCTCACCAAATATCTGGAGATATGAATGGAAGAACATGAAGTGCCGTAAGAAAACTGAGTGTCTGTAAGACTAACAGCTGGTCAAGATTCAATAAAGGATTTTACCAGACTGCTAGAATCTGAAAGTCTCCAGGGATTCTTCTACAGCTTTGATTTCTGACCTACAGTGATGAAGGAAGCAGTCGGGGTTTTTTTAGAGAAACAACATGTTATTTCAACCAGAGTTCAACTTCGTAACAGGGCGTCCTTAGAGCAAGCTTCTTCTCTTTCCTTTGTTTCACTCACTGTGTTTATAGCACACTATCATTATAGTCTTAATCTTGAAACTTCAGTTTCCATTCCCCAAAATGTGTGGAAGAATTCTAAAGTTACCAGATTTTTAGCAATAAAAACAACAACAAAAGTTTAAAACCTTAGTCTGACCAATACTGGAATAATAAAAAGCAGTTGGAAAAATCTTTTTTCTTTAAATCTCACTGAAAGTTTCTTTACATGTGCAAAGCAAATTATTATAATACATTAATAGAAAATCTTAAATGTATTTAACTACTTATCTTTTAAGTAGTTTCTTTCACTTTTGTCTTCCTTTTAGGTACTATATCTTGGCAGCTTTTGCTCATAATATGTGTTGCCAGGAACATTGCTTTCAGTCCTTGCGCTGTGATTTAACCCTTTCTGTTCTCGACAAATCAGCTTCTCTGTCTTCAAACAACAGGCATTTTCTCAGAAGTTCGATATGTGTTCCCCCCAACTAGCATAACTCGTTATTTTCTGTAATCTGAAATTCTGGTATATATTATGGCATATTAACCTTTTCCTTCAACTCTGCAGATCTTTGTATTCCAGCAGTGTGGGTGAATGAGGCATCAATGTTATGAGGTATCAATGATAAGCAGAACATAGGAGCCCATGAAGCACATGTAGGGTGTGTGCAGGGGGCAACTGTAACAACATTCATAGCTGCCTTTTTTCTGCTGATATATACACAGAAAGTCTTTCCTCTTGCCAAAGGGCATGTTTTTTATATGGGTTTGTTGTTGTTGTTGAAAGGTAGGGGACAGATAACATTATAAGGAAGTCTCAACAGGCAGCCAGAGGATAGAAATCCATTCTAAAGAATACAGGATACAAAAATCTTCTTCAGCTTTTCACAGACTTTTTTTTTTTTTTGTAGTATATTTATTTATTTATTTATACTACTGGGTGGTCTTTGTTAGCCTTTCCAACTCTGTGGGAAGAACACTGGGTCTAGTAACTGAAAAGGTATGGTCACTGACAGAAGGTTTAAGTTTGGTTTAGATGGAAAAAAGTGTGTAGGATCCATACTCTGAAACAGAATTAACCTACTGCTGTTATCATCCAAATATATTACCCTGTTTACCACCATCATGCTGGAGAGCTGCCTGCTCTTAGTGAGGAGGGAAAAGAAGTGACGCTAGAAGTTATTTCAATTTATGTCAGCAGAGATATTTGTAATGGGACATCACTAGGTTAATTTTTCCTCATCTACTATTGCACAGAACTTAGCTCAGTTGTTCTTCCATTCTGTGGACAAACATTGTAGTTAGGGTACCTGCACTGTTTAGATGAAGAGCACTATAACTTACAGTTGAGAAAAGTGGCTGTGTTTGCAGGAAACACTGAAGTTAAATATTTTACTGCCTTGTGCTTGCAGTGCCTTTAATGCTTGTCCCCAAGTTCCAGGTTACAGGATCCTCTGGAGAAGGAATTGAGGAGGACAGCTATAAAACTGCTTCCAATACTATTTCATAACATATGTGAAAAGACACAAATTAAAGGGGCAGAGTTGATTTTGAGTGCAACATAAAGCAGTGTGGGCATTTATGCAGTGATGGACCTTGGCTGTGATCACATGAGTATGCTGTCACTCAGGCTGTTGTCGAAAGCTCTCTAAAGCTGTGTCCAAACTCCTCAGTCTGGGATATCTTGCCTGATCTTTGACAAAGTGCACATCCCAGATGTATATTGACTTACTGTAGGACAAGACATGAGCAGTTTCTTCTGCTCCTCTTCTTCCTCAAACCATTGTTTCCATGAGAAGAAAATTGGAAGTACAGGTCCTATGGGAGCTGCAGTGCGTTGCAGAGCTCTGACGGCGATGACTGGCAGTGCAGCTGACAGAGCAACCAGCCGACAGTCTAGCTATAGTCTCAGTTTGTGGGCTCAAACACAGCACACCAAAGAACTTTGAAATTATGTCATCTTCTCCCAATGTCTGCACGGCTTGTTCTATGTGATGTCCCAGGAGCAGCCAAGGTGCCATAAAATCCTGCCGATGAGCAGCAGTAATGCCGAGCTGGACTTACAATAAAATATAGCTTGCTCTAAGAGGTCCTGTACAGAATCTCACTTCTAATTGCTGAACCTGAATTCTTGGGCATACTTCAGAACCTTAACTTCTCTTTTCCTGCTTTGCAAACCTGTGACTGATCATTCTTTCTGAATTTTGAATACATGTACTTTGTTGTTGCATCTGTTTGATTAAAGAACTGTGTGTGACGAACTCAAAAAAGCTTCATCAGAAAACATGTTTTCAGGAAGAAAAACTCCAAAGAATTTCACATCACGACAATAAAAGAAATGGTAACTTCCCCTTCCTGCCATACCCAAAGATCTCAAGGTTTCTCAGAAATTCAGAACATTCCCCCAGGTCTTCTATCCCCAACAAAGACAGTCTCCTATTTCCTTTAAGACACTGTCTAATGAAAAATAGTAAGTACTCCAACATAAAAGATTTTTTAATCATCCGAAGTGGTGGCTCTGTAGTACAAATCAAGGAATTAGCAGCAACTGATTTTACATAGGAGATAGAACAGAAGTGCCTTGGGGCAAATCAAAAGCCAATCTGTACTTCTATTAAGTTGTGAGGCTGAATTTCATTCAGCATAAAACTTAAACATGATTTTCACAGTAATTCCATATGTAAAGTGCCATTTTTTTAGTTGGAATAAATTAAAATGTACCTTTCATTGTTAAATATTATTAAAAGATTAAAATGACCATGTCTTTCTTTTCTAGATCCTTCTTTCTGTAGTACACAGCTTTTACATTAAGACAGTATTTCCTTTGATACCAGTGATGTTCTGTATTCTTTCACAAGACCCTTTCTCTATCAGGTGTGAACACTTGAATGCAATGCTTTTTTATGGCACTTGTGTTCTGCTGTTAGCTCAGGAGACAGGCTTAAGGATAGGTATAAAAGGGGAGGGGAAGAGAAGAGGTAAGGGAAAAGGGAAAGAAAAGGGAAAAAGATCTTGAAACTTATGGGTATTGTAGAGGATATCTGTAGTAACTACAGAAAACTACTGAAAAACACATTTACATATATACTATGACCTGTAGCTGCACTAGACAGTGATGCAATCTGATTTCCAGAAATCAGGACATTATAAATATCTTTGTTTATGAGTAAAGTATTATGAGATCAAGAAACAATGAGCTGTGACACATCTCTTTTTTCTCAGCAAATGTTTAGAGAGAATGGGGCAATGTATCAAGCTGAAGAGTTAAGATTTTGTTTCCTTATTGCATTACAGCTACATGGCAGTACAGGCTTTTCTGAGAGCTTAAATGAAATTCATAGAAATATTTTGTATCACCAGTCTTTTGCATCATACAGGGACATAATATTCTAGAAGCATTTTGTTTATGTGAAACAACAAAAAAGTATTTAATTAATCTATCTTCTTAATACATGGAGGTTTTGTAATATATAGTTAGTCACTGTGCAGACTTTTATGATGTAGTTTCTCATTGGCATGATGGTCCTACCAACTTTGTCCTAAATTACAACTCATTTTAATTTGTTTCTAAATGATAACTCTTGTTAATTGTGAAGGGGAAATAAATACAGAATAGCAGGGCAAGTATGCAGCAAGTATTAAAGAGTCCAAAGCCAACATAAGGCTGTTTTGTAGTCATGCAAAGTTGGGTGTGGGTCACCTGGCATATGAGTGGGTACATTTTTATACATCTCTCTAGCTACAGCTACCCCGTGCAAATGAAAGCCCTTGGGTTGTTCTAGCAGAAGTTTCAATCTGAATGTGAATGTTGTCTAAAGTAAAACATGTTATAATCATGCTGGTGATAGTTTCAGAGTGGGTACCAGTTTGGTCAAAAGGGATTTTGAGGCCAGTGCGATTCAAATCTAGGGCCCTTAAAAATGTGATCACAATATAGTTAATCTAACCACAATTGCTTGTGTATTCACAACCTGACATTGCAACAAAATTAGGTAATTTACAAATACAAAATTAGGTAATTTACAAATATAACAACTGGATAACTGAACATGCAAGATTTACATATTCAAATACTTGTACCTGAAAATATTGTGAGGTATTATTTAGAAACTTATTCAGAACAAAGTATTGCAGTTTAGGAGTTATAACACATAATTTTATGGAAACATAAAATCTCAATAGTGATTAAAAAAACCCAACAACCAACAATCTGAACCCTAAGGGTTAGGAGGAAAGGAATAAGTGACAAATATTTGCAATGTAAGCCTCTGTGGTACACCTGCATTTTAATACAGTAAAGTTCTCGTTGTTCAATGCCAGAAATTACGTGGTAAAGTTACAAAAGATACAGATAGGAATAGCAGCAATAATCACAGAAGTTATTTGAGCTGTATGTTAGCTAGAGACTGTTTAACTTGGAAAAGAGACAGCTCAGGCAAGTATATTAGTAGTCTGTAATTGTGGGTGGCACATGGAGTAATTATTCATTATACAAGAAAGAAGAGGCTTCAAATGAAATTATTATATGACAGGAAGAATAAATATCCCTATATTTGTCTCATATTCTTGTCTGTACAACTACTCTGATCACCTCTGTAGAAAGATACTAGATCAAACAGATACTTGATTTCACCTAGTCTGTTGTTCTTCTGGGGGCTTTTTCATATGATCATTTCATGTAAGTGTTTGTAATAAATATTTATTACAAAAATCACTCTTGTCTTGAATCATACCATTGGTAATTTAAGAGTGTGCTAAGTGCAAAACAGCACCACGTATCTTCAGATAATGCGTTTTTCCATTCCTACTATACTATTCTAAGAAAAAATATCGTCTTCTAAGTTTGTTTGTTAGCAAGAGACAGATATAGAAATGTTTCTAAAGTACCTTTAAGTCATGTAATAGAGTGTTCAAGAGCAACTGTGAAATTTCAGCTTTACAACTGAAGTGAGGGTTTTTTTACAACTGAGTTGATATTTTCAAGCACATGTGCTTTCTCCCATAAACCAAGTCTTCTAAATTCACTTGTAGATTAATTTTAAGCACTAAGTTTTAAGAATCTTGCTATAGGACAATTTTATATCTGATAACAGAAAACTAAATTATTTTAATATGTATTAACTTTAGTTTCTGTCTTTTTGTTTGTTTTTTTAAATTTTAAACTTTGGGAAACAGTATCTTTGTTTCTGTGAAAAAATAAATGAGCATTAGAGGTGTTTAGGTGGGCATTTCGTATTCTTTTCACTGTAATGCTGAGTTTATTCTTAGATGAGTTCTACCATTAGGTTGTAATTAAGCCCATAAACTGCTTGATCTACAATTTAAATATGTTCTTGAATGTCTTGTTTGGAGGGAAAGAATATACAAGGTTGGCAGAATAGATTTTGTTTGGATTTTCTACAGCCGTAATATAAGAGGTTTCACATGCAAAACTCACTAAATAATCCCTGAATAAAATATCAGGGTTTTTCAAACTTGAAACTAACTCCAATGATACTGCTGGTATGTAGGTATGCTGGTATGCTGGCACTCTCTTTCTAGAAGTTTCAGGTCCAAAATTGAAGTCCACTGAAGGATTTGCAACTCTAGATGACAAAAAATGTGTATTTAGCTAATTAGATAGGTAAAGCCTTTCCGGAAACCAATGAGGAAAGAGCAAGTGAGCAGGCTGCACTATTACCAGGGAGATTATATTCCTGCTATCAAAGAACTCAGGACACAGATGAGTTGCTAAAATACACCCATATGCACCTATACACACACACACACTTGTTCAGCAATACTGAAGCCTGATTGTCAATTTTAGGGCACAGGGAGTCTTTGGAAGGATGAGTACAATATCAAATAAAATGATCTTAGGAAATATATCAGTTTTAGTTTTGACTGAGGCTTTTCTGTAGTAATTACATAATTTATACTAGAAGCATTATTCATCTTGGAGTTGGGCTGATAAAAAGAGAGGTTTGTTCTTTGTTGGTTAGATTGTTAAACTGTTAATCGAACTAACAATAAATTCTTAGACCTGCATATAAATGCCATGCCCCTTTTTTTGCAGATAGCAAGATTTTGCATGTAACAATGTTTGTCTCTTGGTTTCAAGTCTAAAAAGTTTTAACTTTGCTAAATATCTTTTAACATAGTGAATCTTGATTCTGCTCAGCAATAATTTGAAAACTGATGGACAGCCTCTCTATTTGTCCACAGTATAGCTTGTATCTTGATGGCTGAGGCATTCTCCTATGAAGAGAGATATGTGACTGAGAGAAACATTCTTTGGTTTTCCAACCCTAGGAGAGAATCAGCAGTTTAGATTCATACAGGTGAAGTTGGCATCACAACCTGTGGCTGTGAATGGAAGCATCTATAGCTGCTGTGGTCTGTGTTTAGCACAGTGAGGATCTTCTGTGTCGTGCATAAATGATGATATCTAGTAGACTAAGGCCTTCTGTGGACTTGGATGTGCTTCATGCCTTTTGCATTATCAGGCATTTAACTTTAGGGTCTTGAACTTAAGTCTTCCATTGCAGAAACCTCAGCTGAGAACAGGTGTTGCTGGCTTCTCACCACTTTCACTACTTTTACCACTACAGTACTTTCACTACTTTTACCACTACAGTACTTTCACTACTTTTACCACAGACATCTGTAGTTCTTTGATGCTTTGAGGTAGAGAAATATGTCAACTGTGTAAAATTTTACAGTCTGCAAAGCTGTAAAACATTCTATATGTTGACTTCAGTAGAGGCAAAGTGAAATCAATGACATCTACTACAACTCTTTCAGTGTAATTATTCAGTATCTTTTTCTCAGACTCTCAGTATAGTACATCATATTGTGGAGAACTTCCAGTTTGCTTATTTGTTTCTTGTGGTATCAAATATGGGAAACTCACATAAATAATTCCTAAAAAATAATCAGAGTCAACAGAGCATTTACAAGTGATTAAGGTGAATTAAATTTCATTGTATGCTGCAGTCCTAAACAAATTTCATACTCACCTGAGTTTGTTTCACAGCAAATCAATAATACTAAAGACTTTATTTGAACAGACAATACATAGTTTCCTATTCCTGTTCAGTGTACATATGAAACTATCAACTCCAGTTAATGAGAAATTTTCCATAAACATTGGTGGGTGAAAAAGTTTTCTTTCCACTCTGCCATCTTGCATCTGCCATCAGCTAGCAGCCTTTGAATATCAAGAGGCACTGTTCAATACCCAAGAAAGCCTTTCATGGTTTTCAATAATCTTTGGATAAGTATTCAATGATTCAGTACAAACTAAACTACTACTAGTCTGTTCTCAGTTTTCATTGCACAGCTATCAGGAAGATTAAAAAGTTAAAAAACCCACACTGTAGGCCTTATTAAATATTCATGTGATACCACTGCTGAATCAAGGGAAAAACATGAAATATACAGCAAAAGTAATAGCAAACCATTGCTGGAATACACAATCTTCTTGGAATCAACATGTATATACTTTGTGTCTTTTTTTATCTCAGGTTACCTTTAATTCCTGCCTATGAAGAAGTCCTCAGAAAGCATCAATATTTTAAAAGATTTTCTCAAAGAATAAAAGAGGCATAATAATTTCCAAAAGGTACACAGATGTCATTGAGTAAAATAACTGATGAGGGAATACTGGAAGATTCTATAGTTTCCTATCCAATTGTCAACAAATGATTTGAGTTTATGAGCCATTTTGCATTTATGCCTTCAAGGAGAATGTTCCCAAATGGCAGCATGTATTGGACAATTTCATAGAAAAATATGAAAATAGAGATATCTTCAAATATTAATGGAGATGCAACAAAAACTTTAAATATTAAAACTGTGTGGAGCAAATTTCCCATAATAAGTGAGATATCAGCATCTGGTGGGCTATCAGCTCAACACAATACTTTGAGAGTGCAAGGAGAAGCAAGGTGAGTCACTGCTTGTGTTTATTTTGGGTATGGGTCTCCAGCCCTGTCTCTGACCCTGCATCATGGAAAGACCTTGGTCCTTTGCTGTAAGTAGGTTTCCTCTTGGGCCCCTTGTATGCATGCAACACTGCCTCTGGCTCTGCCTCCTGTATGGATTTAGACCTCATGCTGTAGCCTTGTCTTCAGCCTGGTCTCTAGCCCTGTCTGCTTTTGCTCCAGGCTGGATTTCTGTGGAAGGACCCTGGACCTGGTCCATCGCTTGCTTGTCTGTGCCTGTTGCTGGACACCATTACCAGCACCTGGCTCTGCTGCTGTGTTCAGCCCATGTGGAGCCACTTTCACAGTTCCTAGTTTGTCCACTCTTGAGGAGCAGCTCTGCTCTTGCAGCACCCTGATGCACACATTTAAAACTGTATCCTCCTGGAAAAATTAGGGCTTTAGTGAAGAGTAATGAGTATTTTTACTGTTATGCATAGGCAAGCACAAGATTCATGTGAAGATTTCAGCAGGGAACAGTCACAGAGTATCATCTGGCACTCCAAGTAGCAACGTAAATTGTATACCCAGAGTGGAAAAATGGAGCAGCTATATTTAACAACAACTGATGAACAACAGTGCAAAAAAAAAAATTAAACATAACATAATTGGTGAATTTCACTTTGTGCATATGTCTAGAACTTGGCTTTTGTATGTCTTGGGAAAAAAAATCAACGAGAGCTCAATGAAGGCCCTCTATCATCTTTATTTATACATTCCAGAAGCTTTAGGAATCTTGAAAATGTTTTTAATTGCAATCTTTCCTGAGCTGAGTAGGAAGAAATAATTGAACATGAAAAATGTATTTTTTTAAGGTTTTGTTTTCAATCATTTCATATTAACTGATCCAGGTTGGTTATTATAAACATAATATTGGGTTTGCAAATGTGTAAGAAAATGAATTTATCTTCCCCAGAATTCATTTTAATCTGCATGTGTTAGTTTTGTAATGGGTAGGCATAAATATATTTCTATTGTGTTCTAAACAAATACAATTCAGTTTATGCCACTTACTTTCCTTCTCTTAGTAAAATCCTCATGCACCAGCACCTGCTTCTGACAATGTAAGCACGATGAAGCATGGCTGGAATTCACAGGTTAGCATAGCATTCGTTCAGAAAAAAAAAAATCCATAAATGAAATACACTGAAGGTTCAGTGTGCCTGCAAAGGAGATACTATCCTGCAGTTTATTGCATGCTGAACCAGGGAACACGGCCTTTATAGCACTATTACCAATGAATTTTAAATCACTCCAAAGTTCAAACTTCACTGAAGCATTACATTGTACGTTGAAATCAGATGACCATTTTGGCTGCCAAATGTCATCTATATTTCAGAAAACATCCATGTTCTAATCAAAAATGAATTAAAAGACATGGAAACTTCAAGCACCATTTGTCATCTGAAACTCATGTTCATTAATATGCCTCATATCTGTAACTCTGAGAAAAGCTAAGTCAATTCCCAAATTACCATAACATTCAAAACTAAACAGTAATGCATTTTAAAATGAGTGTATTGAAAATTGAATGCCAACTGAAAATAAATGATGGTACCTTTTAAAATTAAATTACAACGGACTTTTTCTTTGTCCTTTCCCCGTTGTCATCTTCAGTTAGTCTATCTGTCCAATTCTTACCATATTTACCCTATGACAAGAAGGGCTTAGAATATAAAAGACAAAACCACCACATAATTTTTCGTGATTAAATCATAGAATCATAGAATGGTTTGGGTTGGAAAGGACCTTAAGATCATCTGGTTCCAATCCTCTTGCCATGGGTAGGGACGCTTCACACGAGACCATGTCACCCAAGACTCTGTCCAGCCTGGGCTTGAACGCTGCCAGGGACGGAGCATTCACCACTTCCTTGGGCAACCCATTCCAGTGCCTCACCACCCTTACAGTAAAGAACTTCTTCCTTATATC
>JANHGB010043841.1:0-12587 GCA_026283785.1 Coracopsis vasa
CAGTGCCTCACCACCCTTACAGTAAAGAACTTCTTCCTTATATCCAATCTAAACTTCCCCTGTTTAAGTTTTAACCCTTTGTTGTCCCTCTGGCTGGCATTCCTTCCCTCCAGCATGTCAATCAAACTACACAGCTTGGTGTCATCGGCAAACTTGCTGAGGGCGCACTCAATCCCACTGATAAATACATTTGGATGAAGATTTAATAAACACTTTTAAGGATGGAAATTAAATTGGAGATGCTCGTGATGAAAAGAAAACCATCCAAAGTATATCAAAAGAAATTAACTGAAGACCACTTTGAGGTAGTTCATTTAAGAAGCATAACTCTTTTGCAAAATTGCAAAATTACCCTGCATAAGATGTACAATGCAATGAAGAACATAGGCAGTTGATGTTATGAGCTTGTTATAAAAATAAGTTAACTTCATGTAACTATTTACCAAAGCATAGCATTTAATATGTATATAATATATAGGAGTTAATTTTAAGAGTATAATATCAGTAAAACTGAAGCTCTTAAAAAGAAAAAAAGTAAAATCGGAAATGAGCAGAGACTTAGAAAATGAGAAATGGCTGACAAAAAGATCATATCTTCTGTAAGAGGAGAAAGATGGCTTCAAACATATAGAAAGTAATGATAAAAGCAGCAGTGGCCTGTTGCTGTGGGTCAGTAATCTCCCCAGCACTGGGTAGAGCAGAAAGTAGAAATACTTCTCAAGGGCAGTTTTTGAAAAGCAGGCTAAGCATGATTTTGATTCTACCACAGATTAAGCTGACGAAACACGTCACTTCCAGAGTTAGTCAGTCCTGTTGTGTTTTCTGTGACTGCATTTCATCCGTGTGTGTATTACTGATAACGTATTCTTGTAATACTTTATTCTATGTTCCTTTTTTTTCAGTTCACTTACTGTTACAATTTACAGACATCACATTATATTACATAAATTTTGCACTCCTCACAAACATATTGTGCCGTGTATCAGCAATATTTCTGTTGTCTATGGTATATAAATAATCTGAACTAAATAATATTTTTTATTCAAAAAGACTAAACCAGTGCCACTGGAATTGACAGGGTAAATGTTATCTATTGGCCCTTAGTTAGGCAAGATATAATGGCCAGAATTATTTCTATGGCCCATTTCTATCTTTACCTTCACTTCAGAAATTCAGTATTTTCTTAATTCTTTCAACAAATGAAAATTAGTACAGCATAAGAATTGGTTATGTTTCTGTTAGCCTTTAGACTACCTGTTGAAGAGAAATTTGTAACTGATTGGGCTATATTAATTTCATAAAAATTGAGAACTTTTTTCATCAGTTGTGCAGATTTTAGGAGGAAAACCATGAAGAATGCCACTTTCTTGCAGAAGAAAAATGCAGTTTACAGCATGCCTTGTTGAACTGTTGTTCCTCTGAAAATGATGCCAAAACACAGGAATAAGTACCCACTCATCAAGTATTCAAATAACATACTTTCAGATAATTCTCATAACTGCACATCAGAGACACTGAGTTCATTAAAACAGGTGCTTATAAGAGACAAAAAAATTGAGCTGTTAATCCCATGCATTTTCATATCTCCATACCCTGAAAAGAGTTTACACAGGTAACTGACATTACTAATTTTGTTAGACTGCAGTGTTTGTACATGCACAAACTATAGTGATATAATAACCAGTCATTTGTGTTACGATAACTATTTTCTCTTATTTTTTGCTAGCTCCTTTCTGCAAACAAAAAATACAGTCATACTCAGGCACTGTTAGAAGCCTTGGGACAGAGATAACTGAAAAAAATGCCTTGATACAGAATAATTCTAGAAATTTAGACTTAGATTTTTATTCTGTATGTTAGCTTTCAAACTAATAAAAGAATAAATATTTGCTTTTGCTTTTCATTAGCACTGACACAACCCCATTGCGAATGATGCAAGTGTTACCAAATGCCACTGAATGAATGAGCATGATAGACTGAACCCAGCAGGGTAAATTGTATTCATTGCCATCTGAACTTTGTTTTCCATTTAAACAAGGGTAAAATCTACTTTTCATAGATAAAAATACAATCAAACTTTGAATGTTGCAAACATTGCCAGTGTATAGTAAAGGTCAGGAAAGCTCAAATGGTATTTGAGGTAAATCATTCCACTCTGAAATCTCAGTACCTTGAAATTTAGGTTACTAGCCTGAATGTAATGATTAATACCATTATAAATAATCCATAGTTTAGCCGTATTAGAAGTAATCTTTTGGAAAAGTCCCCACAAAACATTAGAGCTACAATAAATTCCTTATGTATGTTGCTTTTATAGGTACTTTGAAGAACGAAAAATAACTAAATAATCCCATTAAATATATTCACAATAAATATATTCAGAGTGCAGGAACATATAACATTTATTTTCAAGAATTTTTAGTAACTACCACTGAAAAGTGGAACAAAAGTTACATATGCTACATATAGAAACATTTGCACAGGTAAACATTTTGTATTTCAGAGAAAACATTTCAGGCTATATTGTTGAAAGAATATCATTGGTGTGCATGAAGAAGATGAGACAGCCTACTCTCTACTCATCTTTGACTATGGACCAGATGCAATTTGGATAGAGTCAGGATAATACACCATATTTTTATGGGAAAATAAGAAATGTTTCTCATTCATACAGAATAACAGCTAGCCATTTTTTAGGGAACAATGGGTCTTTACGGGTTACTTCTCACAAAGTAATAGGGAAATTTAGCTTTATTAGCCAAAATACCTTCTTCAGTTTGGAATTTTTATGTTATCATGTGCAAAAGCACATGAGGCTGTGCCTTTACAATATCCTTGACCTGTAAAAAATCACCAGTCTCAGTCCCATACAGTACATGTAATTTTTATATTTACATATTTAAAGGCTAAGGAATAGAGGAAATTTTCAGGAAGCCACGTGGAAGTGCCTGTTGTAGCCTGTAACACTTAGAAACAAATTGATCAATAATGCTTATTCTTGCACGTCCGCACAAATTTATCCTTTTTCGAATACAAATCCTCCATAGTCTTCATTTAATTTCTTTTTAGGCTAGACCTAGCAAATTCCTCCACAAAAGGCAACTCAGTGTCACAATCCTCCAAGGATATTTTTATCAAATCAATCCATCATAAAGCTCGAAATGATAAAAGCATTATTGAACAAATAAGAAGCAGCACATCTTTTAACAATTGCTTGGCTCCATAATGAAATTTTGCAAACTTGTCTCTTTTAACTCACTGTAACAAATTCATGCCTGTCAGCAGTGGAATTTTCCTTTATTTAATTTTGCTAATTTCTATTGAACAAATGGCAGAAGAAGACATGGCAGAAGGCAAATGGATAGACAATGCAATATGCAAAACCCAAAAGGCTGAGGGTAAAATCATGTAAAATGAAATCACCAAATAGATAAATAAGTTTTGCATGAGAAGATTAAAATAATAATAACAATAAAAGCTAGCAGCTTAACTCCAAACCCAAAGTGAGCAGGTCATAAAAGCATTAGCAGAGAGGCATATGTGATGCATAAAATGTACAATATTCAAGAGGCATCAGCACCAGATGTGTTTGTTTAATAGCTCAGGCAATTAAGATGTGAAGCAGACATCTTTTAGTCTCCTTAATGTTGCTTCCATCCTCATGTTCCTTTGCCTTAAGTTGGTTCCCTGGAGTAAATGACAGCTGGGGTTTTCTGGGTATATTCTCTTTCCTCACGGCCCAAGCAGCTTACTGGAGCAGATTCCTGGTGCTCAGATCTGCCCATAATTAATCATAAGAAGTTGAAGTGCCCATCCATCTTGAGTTTTCAATAAATCTGGAGTTAACATTTTATGGATGCAAGTGGGTTTTTCCGGAGTCAGTGAACAAAAGTTTAAAATTGAATTGTGAATAAGTATGAAACTTTTATTTGATTCTGGCCTCCTATCTTCCTATTGGCATTGTTATTTAACTTGTAATATACTATTATTCTGCTCAGTGACATTTTCCTAGCACTGCTGCTGATGTACTTTAATTTATACAATGCCACTTTCGATGCTTTCCCTGTTGGTCTGATTTGGAGATCTCAATTCCCTCCTTTTCCCACTCCCCCCTCACCCCTCCCCCCCGCCCCCGAATATGGAAATCAATGTTTCATAACCTAAGCAAACGCTCAGACTAATTTTGGGTAGTAAATGCACATAATTAATACAGCTTCAGTGTACTCAAGATGAAGTAATTACATGGCTTTATATATGTACACATAGCATGAGGTTAAGTTTCAGCCATGTTACTCAAGCACAATGGAGATGTAAGAGAAGAGAACAATAACAGCTGTGGAGGTCCTTGAGATGAGGATGAGTCCATCTATGACCTTGAACCTTGAAGTTCAGACTCTAGTAGTTTACATCTGGGAGCAAGTTACTGTAGGTGATATATCACCTATAAAGAAAAGTTTTTTTCTCTCCAGTCAAGCCAAAACACGATTTCAAGCACTGAAAACACCCTACTCTGTGACGCCTTTTATTGTTTGCGAGCAGGATGTCTCTGAGAACTTGATAATCTCTGTGTCTTCGTCTTTGCCTAAACAGAGCCAGAATTTAGCACTTAGCAAGAATATATTGACAGATACTAAAGACTTCGGTGTTTCCCTGCTTTCAGAAAGACATGCTAGTCCTGGAGGACACAATGTAACTCTAGCTGAACAAAGAGGCATGTCTTGATTAGAGCTGAGTTAAGAGCAAACCTTCAAATTTATCACTTTGACTACACTCTTTTACAGAAGTTTCTTTTCATGCTTCTTTATTCCTCATAAGTTTAGGATTTTCCTTCGGAGTAATATTTCTAAGTCCATCTTGCCCTGTTTCATGTTCCTCTGTCCTCTGATTTTCATGGGTTATGTATGTATTTGGAAGTCTTACCCTAAAAATGGTGTGCATGTTGCAGTTGAAATGCTTACATTTTGTAAACTAATTTATTTTTTATATAACTGACAAACTGATTGCATGGTTTTATTAACTACCTGTAATTCTACTGCATATTTAAGAAATACAATGAATTCAGCTGAAGCAGACTCTCTCGAGTTTTACCTTTATTTTATCAGACTACAGGAAAGACCAGTCTTGACATCTTGTTAATCTATAAACCCCCAAGACACCTAGCAGTTGCAAAACCTGCTGATAGAGAAGTTATCTAACATGATTATTGAAATAGTAATATTTATTATCTTGGAAGACTTCAACAGCAACATAGATGATGTCCCCATCTGCCCACTGAAATTTTCACAAAGGTTTTCTTCACAGTCTGACTCACACAGCCATATATAGCTTCATTTACTTGAATGCCTGAATGGGACATGGAACACAGTTGCTGCTTCAGTTTCGTTTCACAGTAACAGCAAAATTGTTAATCAACAAAATAATGAAGGGAAAACTTCCACTGGTGGAAAGAAAGAGACTGTGGGCCTTAATGACATGAAAAATAAGAAAGAACATGAAATTGATAACATTCAGACTAAAAACTTCTTTCAGTTATTTTTCATTCAGAAGTTTCTCTCAAATGCTGATGTTAAAGAATCTGTAGATAGGAGAGAATGTGTATGGTTGAGCAACAGATGACCGTTATTGAAAGTGAGGCTTTTATGTCCATCCAGTTCTTGTAATGCAGGATGGAGTTACCTAGATTATCTGAGTATCTCAGGCAGTCTCATTAACCATGCTTCAGGCATCTGTTTTAACTATTTCAGACCAATATCTCCTCAATAAAAAGCAGGGCAATAAAGAACATGGAATAGCACTGAATTTAAGATATTTTAAATATTATGTACACTTTAAAAAATTAAAAAATGGCCTAATGTTTAACCAAAATATTAATTTCTTATTTTTTATCCTAACCTGAAATATATCATAAATATTTCTAATTGTAAACAACGTTTTATTTAATTCCAGCTTGAGGAAAAAAATACAAAGTTAGAAAGAGAAATGGTTAACACTTGTTTGCATTTAATTCCTGCTCATATGTTAACAGTCCATGAATAATGAGACCCAGAAAAGGGGTAAATGGAAATACTGGTGTGAAACTGTGTATCTGCATTCAGAGGAGATATTCCTGGTTGCAGTACTTTGGGATGTGGACCACTATCTAGAAAATGCTCAAAATGCAGTTCACATTTCCTTATACCCAGGAATTTTGTATCACTTTGAGAATAATGCAATATTAATATCAAGTGATGACAGAGCTATTATGCTTTCAAAATAATATTTACACAAAATTAAACTTCATTTAGTTTTACAGGAAGGAATATTTTATAGTTGTTTATGTATGCATGTCTAGGCAAAGCACAATATGGGACCTAAGTTTGTTTATTTTCCCCAAAATTAAAGCCAAAACATGCAAACTTGTGTTACTGGAATAAGTTTAGATTGTAGTCTGATCAGGCTACAGGAAATTTCAGCTGATAATATTGCACCTGTCAACTGCTTTTCATTTCAGGGAATTAATCAAGCTGGCTCTTCAGAGAGTTTTTGAAAATGTTCATTATTTCAGCTATTAATTTTTAAAAACAGCAAATGTTGTAAGTCAACAGCATCCATAAAAATTGATTCATTATGCAATTTACCTCATGCTACTGGAAGGAAAGAGAAGGGTTTTTATATCTACTACTCCCCCTCTCAGTTTTCAAAGGCATCCTCTGAATGTAAGTATATATATATTTTTTAAGGAAAATTGTTTAGTCTAAAGTAAATAGAATCCTTTTTGCATTGTTTTTGCATCAGTGTGGATATATAACACTCAACCACTTGCAAGAACTGCAGAATTTAACATTAAAAAGAATGGGGAACAAAAGCAATTACATAGAGAAAGTCACAGAAGTGTAATCTGAAACTGGTGAGGTCTCACTGTAGGACTGTTAGGCATCAATATAGCTCTCTAGGCTTCAGACCTAGTGAAATATATTAAGTGTTATTCTTTTGTAATAGAGTTATTTGGTATATTTCCCTGTGGTTACCATGAAGAGAATTTCTACATTGTTTAGGCAAAATAAAGAAGACAGAAGCTTCTTGCTGCAGACTACAAGAGTCCTGTTTGTGTTGAAGGGGAAAGTTGTGTTGAATTTAGAGATCTGGTCTTTTCAGACGCACTAATTCACAGTGTTTGAAGTATCTTAAATAAGGTCTTTATACTAATGTGGTTTACAGAATTGTGCAACACAGTCACCTGGTAGAAAAGTACATCTTATGAGCTATTTCAGGCCTTGGTATGTAACACCTTCTATATATCAGTGGCTAAAAGCCTGCTGCCACTGTGAGTCATGGGAATTTGGTTAGGGCTAGGATTCAGCCTCTGCTTCTTAAGGTGATGTAGTACAGCCATGACTTGAGGGCTTTGTCATTTGCATGTCCATGATAATAGTGACAGTGAGAAGCCCTGATATTTCATGTAAATTAAATTCACTGTGAGGATCTCTTCCCTGAACAGCAGATACAACAAAGTCCATGCTCCTGTAATACTGATCTGATTGGAAAGCATTAGTCTTGAACTGTTCATGTAAGGGTTCATAAGGGGAAAAACCCAAACACCCTCTCCTAACCATTCCAATAGATAATTCCTGAACAGATTTTTCGAAGAGATTTAGGGGAAATGCAGACTCGTAGCAGAGCACAGACCTTCGAAAATGTTAATATTTATGTTTGAATTCATAAAAGAGACCTAAATCAGCCTGAAAATCTTGACCATTGGGGTAGAGGACATTATACAGTTCATGAAAATGCCCAATATTATTAAAGAAATGGTAGATTCTCTCAATCCTTTAATATTTTAAAACTACAGATCTGAGGATCAAAGATCTACACTAACATGGTAAGAAGGTAAGGCCATATAACATTTTTATAATGTTTGTCTGCCTGATAACTTTGCTTAGAAAAATATTAACTTACTTTGGCCTTTCATATCTGAAATATAGTCCAGATTATGAAATGAATAACATTGCATTTGCTCTCACTGAAGAAATTAAGAGTGTGGGAACCACTATTGTTTTAAAAATCCTTTTTATATTATATATCTAAATATTCCACAGATAAAACAGAGATGAGAGACCAGTTACATACACTTTTAAAAATGAAAAGACAGTATGGGATGATATCTCCTGAGCAGTTTTACAGGATAGAACCACAAAGAAAGTGACACTTTTATGCACACGTTTCCCACGCAATATTTTTACTTCCCATTAACTTTTTATTAATAACACAAAGTCTTTAAAAAACAGAGAGCTTAGGCTGTGTTACAAGACCTTATAGAACCATTTGTGTGCCTTAGCTTCAGGCTTTCATATAACCCTTGGGTGAGCATTCAATGCCACCAAAACACACCTGTAGGGGGCTTGTAGATTAAGTTGTAAGTGGTGAATCCCCTGTTGGGACATTGCTCTTATCATTATCATCTTGATCCTCAAAAATATTCAAGCTGGTAATGGTTTTACACTACCTACTGTGTAAGATTTCAGCTTCACTGTAACATTTTAATAAAGCATTGTCTGTGGAGTTCAGTGGTGCTCTATTGATAAGAGCTGCCTTTAGAAGACTTTGTGAGGCTGAGCAGTGGTGGCTGTGCAACACAAACATGCGAAATAATGAAATAAAAACAAGCCACATGATATGCAGAGATCAAATTTCACTGCAACTAATGAAGAAAAATAATAGCAAAAGGAAAAATACTGTAGAAACAGAATGCAAACAAATAAGGAAATAGCAAAGAAGAAAGACAAATAACAAAAGCAAACTAGGAAATTAATAACAAATAATAAACCAGTAAGAAATAATGAACAACAACAACAAACTAAACTTCAGAAGTAATCAAAGTGGGAAAGAAAGGAGAAGAGTGTATTAAACAAGAAGCAAATTAGTGTTGTGTGCTCTTGGGATCAACAACTTGAATTCCTTTCATAGTTAAAATGGGTTAGGGAATATTTTTGTGAAAGTTTTGCACATAACAATAAACACCTCACAGTTTGCTGCCCTAATTGTTCATCAAGAAAGACCTCAGAATTGCTTACCTGTGGATTAACATGCAGATTCATGGAAGGAGTGCAATATGGGGAAGAACATAAGATGCTTTGTGCTTGTCTCAACATTTGCTCAAATATTTAAGGCATGATGAGTATTCAAGGGAATATCTCCATTAACTTCAATGGTCTTTAGATCAGGAAGAGATAAAATGTACACATGAACGAACAAATGGAAACCATGTATTTACTTTTCATGCACGTTGGTTTCCTTCCATTTTCTTGTGAAAGCAACATCTGTTTAACGCTGGTCAGAAAAAAAAAAGATGGAAGAACTTTCCATTTGCAAATACAGTTTCTCCGAAATTGAAATTGTTTGTAGTAGTATGAACATCCAATTGAAAATTTATTTTGGCAAAACCAAAACCCATTTTTTGACATACTTACAACAAGATGGTTTAATTTCTCCTTGAAATGACTAAGCTTATATTCTACTACTGTATGTATTATTATTCCACTGTATTTTGAGATAATTCAAAATCATGTTGCAAGACTAACAAAAATGAAATGTTTTTATTGATCAAAATTAATTTCCTGGGTTTCATTTCAGAATTTTCTTTCATCAACCAGTATCTCTGTCCCAAGTTGAAGTAAAAATAGATTTGAAAACTCAGTATGCTGCACAAAATACTCATTTGCTGCATGTAACTACCCCTATTATTGTGCTGTCTTTAGCAATTGCATCTTAGGGAATAAACTTCTTCGGAAAAACACCTGGAAAAACATTATGTTTCTTCCAAACTTTTTGACCTTGAGGATATGACAAGAGAACACAGAGAAAGGGCAATCTCAGAGGGAGACACGCAGGGGAGACAGCAGCTAATGAGAAAGATGATGTAGCTTTCCTTCTGCAAATAAGTTGTACGTTCTGCTATTGAAGAAGCACAGGAAAGAAAGAGAGAGAAATATTAGCATTTGACCAATCTGTCATTAACCCAGTGGTCAGGGCATTCTTTTCAACTGTCTCAGTTCAGTTTTGATCTGTTCCTTCTGTCTTCCCATGCCATCAGGAGAGCCAGAAATAGCTCTTATATGCAAGGAGAGGCATTGTATGTGAACCACGTGTCACTGGAATAGGCACTGCATTTGCATGCCACAGCTGGTGGTCTCAAAGGGGATCCATGGTCTCCTTTGTGCTCCATCAATTTCAACAAACCAACAAGTTCAGGTGGGACTAGTCACACTGAAAAATTCCTGGCCTTTACCAGTTTCCACAGCTGGAGGTCCAAACTGTCTTGCACATGGGAGCAGCATGCCCACTTCTTGCCACATACTAGTATCCTTTAATTATTGATGTGAGGGAAAGGTTATCTCACAGAGAAAAAACATCCAACTGAGATTTTAGTACACTTTTTGTTTTCTGTGTTTGAATTGGTGTCTTGGCTTCACAGAACTTACTCTTTTAAGATATTGGATTTTAATGACATAAAAAAGCACTGAGCCAGCTGTCACCGTATTACAAATGTGACTTTGAGAGCAAAACCAATGAGAGTTTGAATCCACCAGGACTAGGGTTATTGAAGAAAAGGTGTAAGGTCTTTCTACACTGCTGACTGTGGAGGTATTATCAGATTGTAGACAGACATTTTTAAAGCAGAGAAGAAAGCTATAATATTGAAATAATCAAGTAAATTATGTTCAGATGATCCTAACCAGCCCCAAAGAGAACCCCAATTCCTCCTTACACCCTCACAGTCACTGACAGGTTTCCTTTCTGGCTTCAAATGTGGCAAATTGTTTACAGCCCTAAATAAAATAAACCAACCAGGTAGGTAAGAGTATATTGACAGTGCAGCAGAGTACTGAATTCACCTGTGTTAGCTGCAGAATAAAGAGCACCCCAGAAACTCAGTTTCTGCCTGACCTGAATAGCAAAGTCCTGATTCCTGGGCAGAACTAGCGCTGCTCATTATTATCCAAGTGTTGCTACCTGAGGTACAAACTGTAGTTTGCCAAGGTTTGCACTATACTAGATGGATTTGTCAACCATAGTAATGTTGCCTTAGGTGTCTTTCGTTTATGCGTGAAAGCTCAAATGTCCAAGACTTAGAAGGACAAAGGTTTTTCTTTGCATTTATAGCCTAACCTCTAAGTTTTTAACACTGGACTTTTTACTTTAGAGACACACAAAAAGATTTAGGTATCTTTACTAATCTAATACTATCTTCTTCTTTCTTTTGTTTTGCAGAATTTGATGAGAGTGTGTTGAGGTCAAATTCTGGTTATGTTAACAATTTTTCTGCTGAACCAGGATACTGAAAATCCAGGACACATATAGGAGTAAATCTTACAATTTCATTGCCTTAAGTCAAAGCTGAATTCAGCAGGGATCTCATTTTATGATAACTGGTATCATGATAACACGAACTGAAGTTGAAATAAATGTTGGTATGTGGTATTAAAAATAACAGCTCGTGCTGGCTTGGAGGTTAGGAGGTTAACTTGGGAACAGACACATTTTGCAAATGATTAAAACCTCCGAATCTTTACCTGTCTTTATAATCTATTTAATAATCTCTATTTATTAAGCTTTATAATCTATTCTGACATAGCTTAGATTTTGCACTGATACAACAATGATGATCACAGACGCTAAGACTTTATTTTTTAAATTACTTCTTTGTATATAAGATCATATTTCTGTATAATCTGATCTCTGGCTGCTAAATTAGCCCTAGAGAAGCCTAGATTGTTGGCAGGGGTATCGTATAAGCATTCTGAAACCAATGAGGAAAAGATAATTGAAATACATGTAACAGCTAGATCAGTAAATCAGGTCCAGTCTGGTTTATACCATGTTCAATGTAACCACTGAATACTAGAAGTCCCAGCTATATCATTGCACTTCCAGTGAAGAGAAGGTGCTGAGTTTAAACTGGGGTATAAACCTCAAGCAATTCTACTGAGTTTAGTGAAGTTTCCTTGAATTCACAGCTACAAGTGTGAGATCCAATTTGATGCTCATGGTATTTCAAACTGCTGGAACAAGGCACAGAAAGTTAAAACAGCTTTTGTTTCTTTTATCTTTAAAGGAAATTTCTGCAATTCTGGGTAAGGCTGCAAGCATGCACTCCAGTTTACCATCTCCATAGGGTCTGGAGAGATACCCTTAACCCATCCACTTGCATGACCACTTTTTGGTGTGTGAATCTTCATGCCCTGTTAAAAGTTCACTTAGGATCCGAGTGAATAGAAAAATAATTTATCAGAGGAATGGAATAAGAGGATACGTTCAGTGAGACTCCTAAATTCATGTAGAATGAATTGAAAAATCATGGCAGTCAGGTGAAGCTCCCAACAACTGGAAAAAGGGAAATATAACCCCCATTTTCAAGAAGAGGAAAATGGATGATCTGGGGGATTACAGACCACTCAGTCTCACCTCTGTGCCTGGCAAAATCTTGGAGCAGATTCTCCTGGAAGGCATGCTAATAAGGCACATGAAAAACAGCAAGGTGGTTGGTGACAGCCAGCATGGCTTCACTAAGGGGAAATCCTGCCTGACCAATTTGGTGGCCTTCTATGATG
>JANHGB010043841.1:17897-34629 GCA_026283785.1 Coracopsis vasa
CTCCAGCCTTTCTAATTCAATTCCTGTGTCATGGGGCTTCATTTAGAGGAATAGATCCTTGACACATTCAGTTTTACCATGACTTCTTCCTAGGTTTTAACTTCACCACTCATAACTTGTCTGAAACAAGTAACCATATGCAATAACCATTGCCTACTTCTATTGCACTGGAGTCATCTCTCTTGTTTGTCTATGAATTTCTGTTCTATTGAGCCCCTTCCTTTCAAATGTCAACATTCTTCTCAGTTTGTATTCTTTATATTGAGTCCAATATATTAGCATTTTCCTGATGGGAAATTGTGAGATTACTACTCTAGGATCAAGCTAATTACTCAGGTCTTTGAGAAAAGTAGGAGTTTTATGGGCTAATGGT
This sequence comes from Coracopsis vasa, assembly GCA_026283785.1. Lineage (NCBI taxonomy): Eukaryota > Metazoa > Chordata > Aves > Psittaciformes > Psittacidae > Coracopsis > Coracopsis vasa. Next base: position 18,271 of record JANHGB010043841.1, read on the forward strand.
CAATTGAAGATCACATTAGACTGCTCTTCCATGTTAGCACTTTTTGTTGCTCCAAAGTTGTGATGCTCAGCTGAAGATGGGGGTTTAAAGGTGACATTTACATGCACTTTTGACTGACTATGAAAAAGGGACTGGATGAATTTAAAGTCTTCTTCATGAGAAAGAATTCTTTCCCTCCTCTGGTGTCCAGTAATTCATTATGGAGCTTACTGCAGCTTTTGGGAGTTGGGGTGTTATTTAGAGGAAAATACATCGTAGAGTAGAATTATAATCTATGTTGAATCTGTCAGTTCCTGATTTGCCTGAGATGGGATCACAGTTGGAAAAAGGATGCTGCTGCTATTTGAATTGATTACATAACCTTGCTTTATTGTGCTTTAAAGCTTAGGTCAATGCTATGCAAAGATGCAGACAGATACTCTTTGATGTGAAGTATTTAAATCAAAAGGGAAAATGAATAAATATTTAAACTGTCTGCGTAATTTTTAAAGTCCTGATCATGACCTGAAAGTTAAACTAAGTTTTCTCTGTTTTGCTGGGGAGATGAATGTGCACTATGGTCCAAAAATAGTTTATGATAAAGAAGTAAAATATTATAATAATAAAGACAAACAATTGTTTATTTCTATACTAATTTGCTTTTTTTCTGCTATCTAAACTATTATGAACCATCTACCACACTATGACATGATTCTGATACCTGGTCCAAGTGAACAACAGATCAGAGAATATATTTTTAGAAATATAAAGGTAATATTTATACATGCGAATTCTTTTTATGTTAACTACACTAATTATAAAATTGGGAATTATACCAAATTGAAAATTGGGCTTATAAAAACACGTAGGTACAAACATAATGATGTTCACACTGCCAATTGTACCAATTAAGTTCTCTCACCTGCAAACCAATATATTAAAATTGGCATTAAAATTTCTAGAAAATAAATGTTTGATGCAAGAAGCAAAGGAGTTGGAGAGAGATAGAGTGAAAGAAAGAGATCTGAGCATCAGAACTTCCAGCAAAAATGAGTTTTGTACTTTATAACACGATTGAAATTCTTTTTGTTTTACTTCTTTGAAATGTGATTCACTAAATGTCTGTTGTCAGGTGGTATTAATTCTTACAATATATTTTATTATTATTCTTTTGGGAGGAACACTGGATGCAGAAAAATAGTATTCATTTAGCTGCTTAGTTTTCAATTAAACGATCCAATATGAACTGCAGTAACGTAGATAGGAGGATGGTATAGACGAACCAATGCGGTTTTGATCAAAAATATTTGCTACTCTGAACATAGCATATAAGCCAGATGCTGTGAATAAATGTTCTCTTTTTATGGCCAGTTAAATCAGCACTTGTACTTCTGTAAAAAATTGCTGTAAAGGAAATTGTAGATATGGGAGACTTACACTACACAATATTTTGTGAAAATGTAACACAGATATATAAAGGCATGTTTAGTTTAACATTTTTACAAAGATGAAAACAAGATATTTTATAAACAACTGAGTAGGAAGAGTACAAGGAATTTTTAACAAAATGCTTGGGAAACAAGGAATTATCTACAGTAATCAATCCATCAAGCTTAAATTATGGCTCTCTGAAGACTTATTAGTCAGAGCAAGACCTCTTTAACAACCTCAAATAAATGTGTCAGTCATAAATTCCCAGAAATGTTGAATGTACACTGTAAGTGTTCCTCTTGCGTGAAATGGCTCTCCTTTTTCTTCTAGCTAATTCAATAACTACAATACACTGGATGAATATATCTATTTGTAATTCTGGGGAAAAAGAACCAAAGAAAAACCAACCAAAACAAACAAACTAAAGAATCCCAGCCAAAATAAAATATTAAAATGAATATAGTGGTGCCAAAACTTAGCATGTTTACACACTTCTTTCTTACTTGTCTTTAAAATCCACCCAAGTGTAATGCTGAGTGACAATGGAATAAACTTTAAAAAACATTCACAATCCAAGACAGTCTTGAGAGTAGAAAGACAGCATGATTGTACTGTATACACCAAATTTTAATTTTTGAAGCTGTGTTCTCTATGGTATATCTACAGCATGTAAGTATTATGGAGCTATATCAGAACATAACCTGTCACAACAGCAAAAGTCCATATTAGACATGTACTTCAGGGGTTTCTAAAAGCAGCCTTTATTACTCCATGTCTCCCAATCTCTGTCAGGACATACATCACACATCTGCAGTATCACCCATGTCAGTGATACGAAGCAAAAGATTCATTACCAGGAGTTTCTACATCTTATCTCAGCAGGTAGTGACTCATACACTGTGTAACCTGAAGTGGAAGAAGGTTCTATGTGATCTGACACAGACAACGGAGGTCTGCTGCCTACACAGCTCATATATGGGGTCATGTTAACTCTTTCTATATCAAGTAACTTTACTGAGAGGTGCTCTGGACCAGGTTAGCTGTCTTTGCTTGGACATGCATTGCTCTGTGTTAGTTCAGCATTAGATGGGCAATCTTTAGCTTTGTGCAACAAAGACTGAAGACCTTTTGGTGTAGTGCATGGTGAGAATTTACATATGCTAGAAAGTTATTTGACTTCATATTGGGTACCAAAACTTAATGTTGTCTACACTACTGACAGGCTTGAAGCATATGAATACATACTGGCCCTGTCTTATCAGATATGATTTGGACAACTATGTCTCTGTCATGTAGCAGAGTTCTCTGAAGGGTCCTGAAATGGACTTTAATTCACAGTAGTGTAGCGGAAATAAAAATTTAAAGATTTTAATTCCTAAAAAAAAGAAAAACTGAGCTGGCTGGTAGAGCCTGTGAACTTCCAAATGTTAAAAAAATAATAAAAATTAAAAATTCAATGATTGGTCAGCTGTCTTCTGGAAATTGCAGAGGAATTGGATGTATTTCAGTAGAGTTCAGTAAACCATCATCTAGGGCACTGATCTTATCTTGCAGTTTAACTGCACCTTGATTTTGATTTGCCTGTCTAAATCCACATTTTTTGTTTACATGTCAATGCTAAAAAAATAAAAAAAAACAAACAGGCATTTTACAACACAACAGTTTCCACCAGGAAATCCAAACTTGTTGAGGTCATCAATGGCCTTGGTTGTCTTGATTGTCTAACTTAATTGTATACTTCAAATTGTTAGTGTAGCACCTGGTATTATTTTGAATCCAGACCAAAGAGAAGTCCCAAACAGCTCCCAGACACAATTCAGGAATTAAATTAAACCAAGTGCTATTTCCAGCAGATATCTTGCAGTCCCTATGTTTTGCTGAATAAGATTTAGTAGTATGGAGGTAGGCCATTCTGTACTAGTGAATCTCAGTGCTAAAACCAGTCTGGGAATGCTTAATTTACTGGTCTATATATCATTATGGAGTTTGTCATTTTCCTGTAAGATGAACTCAATTAATGAAACATCTGCAAGAACTTCAATTAGTGGGGAGAATACCAGTTTATGATGCAAAGCTTATTTAAATAAGTCAAAGATTCTTGTTCAGAGTACGACTTCAATGTAGATCCCTCATATTTGAGTCAGGATGCAGTTATTTTTTTCTTTCATAGAGCTTCTCCCTCTCATTCTCTTCTTATCTCTCTCCAAATTTTGATGAAAAAATAAAAATGATACTGAGGTGCAATGTAAATAAATTTGATTAATTCAATTTTTCATAAACAGGACTTATTTTCTAGAGAACATATGACTGTAACCTCCACTTACCTGACCAGGAAAAAAAGATTATTTTTACTTACTAATAAATTTACAATGTAGATAGCTACATTAGATAGCACATCTGAGCTTTTTAGACGTGTACTGGCCCTGATTCATTCAACTTATTTTGAGCATCTTCCTTAGATGAAATGAGTCATCTAGAAGCTACTATTTTTCCCTCCAGTTATAGAGGTTGTTTAGATATTTAGTTCATATGTCAAAATCTGCATTACAGGTGTCTAAAAAGCTAAGAAGAATCTTCTGGCACAGGTTTATTCAGTTTTTACTACTCAGTGTAAAAATAATTGGACTGTGAAAACCTGACTGTAAAACCTGATTATGCTTATGTAAACTCCAGTCTGCTATATACAGGCAACTTTATCAGTTCTTTTTCTGGGAATCCATCATTTTGAAAATATGTTGTTTTGACAGCCAGAGGGACTGGGCTCCTGCTTTCTCTTCACAGGATAGGTTTAGTGAAGATACTGTAAGAAGGACTTTTTTTTTGGATCCATACATGTTATTTCTAGGGATAATAAAATAAAAATTTAAAAATGTAACTTCTACATTCTTACACTACATAGTCAACAGGAATACAATTCTGTTTTCAGTTACACTAATGAATTTTCTGATAAATATGAATGTCACGTGGGACATTCATATTTATAGACCATGGTGACTCATTTATTACCACAGCTACAGGGTGTGTAGAAGGCAATACCTTTACATTTCTGACAAGCAGAATTGGATTGGCATTGGCACTCTGCATTGAAAAGGGCCTTATACACCATTATGGATCCAGGTGATAAGCAGATAAATAGGATTGATGCTGTTCTCTCAGACAGAATGTAATGAGTAAGGAGATTTCAGGGGAAATGGTATATGAAAAGATGTTATTTTAATAAGTATCCCAGAATAGAAGAACTATTGAGTTACTGGCCTACGATAGCATGACTTGCAATATGACAGTATGAAGAAGGTTACATGACAATGTCTCTATCGACATCAGAGAACTTAATGTAAATACCGAAGCAACTTCTCCATAGATTACAGACTATTAAAAAACATTTTTAAAGTGCATGCTGCCAGCACTGAAGGTTTTACAAATTGCAGTGTGTTCAGCTCACATCATTCCAATCAATAGAGCATTTTTCTTATGCACTGTCAAGCTTCTACTGTAATTACAGTCCACATTGCATTTCTAGTGCTTTTTGCATGTCTATAAAATCAGCCCTTTCCAATACTCTCTACTTGTGATTTCATAAACATTCATCATAGCTTTCTTTGTTGTTGGCTATCCCCAAGGACTTTAAGACTTGTGCTGTTCAATGTGCCTGCCCAGTGGCACAGCTCAGTGGCACTGAAGCTTATTGACATTTCTTTTTGCTCTTACACAGCCCTGTTCTGTAACATTTACTCTGTCAGTTACATTCATTTAGGTATTCATAGTCAATTCTATCTCTGTGTGACTTTAATTGTATTTCACTAAATTAAAGAGGTATTATAAAGTTGTTACCCTTTGATTTTGTAGCTTTAATTTCATTTTTCTTTAGTCTTTGGAGCACACTAGATTATCAGTTAGCATAATAAAAGAGCCACTGTGGAATTTAGTAACAATACTGGATATTCTGTGAAGCGAATCAGCCAATTTAATGTTAATAGCATGACAACAGTATGTGCAGCATAAAGTAGCCAAAATTCTACTCTAAACTTCTATAATATCTCTATACATGAATTAAATAATTTTGACTTTCTTTTTTTTTGGGGGGGAGGGTGTTTGCAGTCATGGTGACCTCCTTTTGAATGTTTTGTACACTCTAAAGTTGTAAGAAATTTGTAAGAAAGATCTTAATTCTTTGAACATTTTCTCTGTTTCTTCATTTTCTTCATTTCTTCATTTTTAGTCACTGTTGTTGGTAAGCAGAATAAGGTCAGTTGATATTTTAGCACTGTCTTGGAAAGCTCCTTTCAAAACAATGGTCTCTGCTCCCATTTTGTGCCTCAGAACTTGCTTCATTCCAGTGGTCAATACTTCCTAGATTATGTTTGTGATATTTTTTGTGGTTTTTCTGTAGGTGAATTAATCTTCTGTGTTAATTCTCCTAACTTATCTGCTTTATGTAGGGAGTCCGGCTCTACTGGTGTGTAATATGCATTCCTTAAGTATAGAGAGGGAAATTAGAAAACTACCTCTTTCTTCTATCCTGATCTGTGTGTTTTGACAGTGGTGAGGCCAGCCATGTTAAGTGATAGGATTCTAAACATCTACATTTTTAATTTCTTAACCAAGAATGTATATTTGTAGCGGCTTTAGCCTCCTGGGATATATGAAAATCAAAAGGAAGAGAGAAGGTTATAGTTATAAGTCCCTTTGTAGTACTCCAAATCTTTACTGTTTTCAGTTCTTTTTACTTAAAATGCAGATGCTTATCAAGCCACATAACATATATGTTTCAAAATATCTTCTAGGAGCAGCAGACAACTGGAAAAGATGCCAATAGCTACTTATGCGACCTTTTAAATAACAAGAAAAGTCAATGTGTCTAGATACAAGAATTATGAATGTCAAGACATTGCAATTACCTAACGATTTCTGAAGCAGTTAAAAGAGAAGTGTGAGGGAAGGATAAAAAGCAAAGGAAAAGTGTGCAAGGATATAAAGAAAAGGTAAAGTGTAGAAGGAAGACCAAGATAAAAGAGTGATCAGTCTATATATTCACCAAACCAGTGGTAGCCTGGCTATTTTCCCTATAAAGAATAAAAGTCCATTATTACAAAAGTGTAATCTTTTCTGAGTCACGGTAAAAGGTTTCTCATGGAATTGTACTGCAAAATCTTCTAAAAAGCTTTTGAACAAACACCCAATAAAAGATTTTTTATTTCCCCATTTTTAAATTATTCTTTATATTTTGGTTGAATTCAGGAGTGCTGGGCTGCCTAACTCCCTTCTTTATTTCTGCTCATTGTCATTTTCTCTCTACAACAGAATTTTCGCAGAAGAGAGAGCTGCGGTTCCCTGGTACTACCTCCACCATCAGTGCTGCCAGCCTGCTTCTGTGGTCACTCTCATTGAGTCACTCCCAAGGACTGATGAAATTGGCCAGTGACACTGTGACACTGGCTGCAGGGTTGGCAGAGCCACCCTTCCCTCCACCAAGTTCACTGTAGATAGAAAACACAGGGCTGCAAGACAGAATGGATCCTGTTTTGCATATATGAAGGTGGGGAGAGAGATGTGAATAAGAGCTCCTCTTCTGAAATATTTCCGTTGAAACATGTCAGTTGCTTCCCCTCCTCTGTTAACACCAAAGCTGATCTTAAACATGCTGCATTCCAGACATCATATGCTTTCTATTTGTATTCATTGCAGCTGACACTAAAACTACTGCAAATAATTTAGGTAATTGGCAAACCGCAGGGACACTTACCCTGTTCACTGGCCTATTTTAGGCTGACTCATCATCACCATTCTAATTGATGACAGGTCTCTAGTTTTTCACTTGCCAGGCTGTGAGACAAGGAATACTAATAAAGTATTCTGGCAGTGGGAATGTTGTAACTGTTCCCAGCCTTTTGCAAGAAATGAGCTCCCCCGCCCCTGCTCCTGCTGCTAACACACAAGTGATGTGGTGGGGAACTTTTTAAATATAAGAACACTCTCTTTTCTCTATCCACTCAGCCCATGCGATTACCTAATTCTAATACAACCATAACTTTTTAATGTACTGTTGTACCCTACAACATGTTGTTACTAAAACGTAATGCCATCAAAGTGGCTGACATACTATCGAAATAACAAACTTTTCTCCCTTATGTAAAAAACATTTCCAAAACTAAAATTGGTTTTATTTATTGTTTCTCACCACCCTGTTCCCTAGACGTTCGACATTTGTATTTATTAATTGGAGAACATACATATATGTGTTTCCCTGTTTTTTTCTGCACAGACACATCATACAAGCCAGTTCCTGTCCCATATTATCTCACTGTCTGGAACACAGATAACAGAGTGCTATTGAATCCACTGTACAGTATGCAGAGGCAGAGAAATCACAAGGCTACAACAAAGGACTCTTGGACTCACAAAATAATTGTTCCTGTACCTGGATATACACATTCATGACATCCTGTAGTGATAATGCAGTAAAGTTTCTCTGCACTGTGTGTAAGGCACAGGAAATGTTAAACATCTCAAGGTCTTAAACACCAGATCTTGAATACCAAAACACCCCACACTGACGTCTGCTGAACAGAACTAGTGCTAGTCAATACCAAACACTAAGCACAAGTGTACACAACACAAATGATTTCATGCCACCCCTTGTGGTTTGGCTCATGGCTTTAGTTAGATTTAAAGTCTTTTCCTGAAAGAAGGCAGTCAAAGTGGCTGGTGTCATACTTTTGTGTGACACTGTAGAACTGGTAGGCTCTCACTTGTGGGTCTGTTTTCTGATTCTGTCCTTCTTGATCCTGATGGGGATCATATCACCATATCATCTTCTGTGCTAATGAGTGCCTTTGTCACTGCTCAGTAAAAGAGTCAAAGGAAGTAGGTCCTGGTTGCAAGGTAATAAGATAGATGCCATATTTTATAAAGCAAGAATGGGGTTCCTGAGCAGAAACATACTCTCCATCTGATTTAGAAAAATATGAAAAAATAACTCTACCCTTCCTCTTCTTTTGCTTCTGTGCCTGATGTTCCACAGTGCTGAATTCACTACTATATTTCAGTACTGTAGGCCAAAGACCACCCATGTGACAAAGAAATCCTCTAAACCTGAGCCTGTCAGCAATAATTGGTAGAGGAAAAAGAAAGGAGTAAGTGTTCATTGTACTTAGCACTTTTCTAAATCAGGCCTGAAAGGAGAAAAGTGCTAGTGAAAGGGGAGAGCATAGAAGGGAATGTTATTTTATTCATTAAAAATAAATGTCTGGAGTTTAAACATGTCGACAGGCTAAAGCTCTGTTCTGTGAGGCACAGAGTGCCCTTGAATCCCTTTGAAGTCAGTGGTAGGCAAGGTAACAGTGCTCCACAGGGCTGTGCCCTGAGGATCCTGTTGAAGGAAAGTCAGAAGGATGCCCATGGGTTTTTGCTGAACTCTGCTTCCATCCCACTCTTTCTGTCTCCTGAATCTAGATCTCTCTAGATGTGTGTGGTTAATTCATTTGAATGTATTGCATGCATACTAGAAGATTTAGTGTGCAGTTCAGCACACTTTCAGTGTCTTGCAGTGAGGGGATTGACGACACAGACTCCGAAGAAAGATCTAAGACCTTTTTTATTCTATTTTTATTTATATATTATTTCTATTTTTATTTGTATATTATTTCTATTTTTATTCTATTTTTATTTATATGTCTTTCCATTGACAAGGAAGTTCTACTGGGCAAAAGCTAATTGGCTGTTCTTAACTGTGCATGCGCTTACATTGTCCATCTCTTTGGCTGTAAGTTATTGTCCGCACGACCCCAGCTAGTCATGATGACTCGTCACATTCTTCTTGCTACTTCCTCCTCAATCTGGGTTCACCTCCATTCATGTCCCCCTGTGCTCCGTGGTCTTCTTTCATTAGTTCTGTGTAGTCGTGGCCTCCTGCCTCTTCTAGAAATGTTCCTACATTGCAGTTCACTTGGCTGAAAGGAAACAGTTCATTTCTTAGAGGTATGCTCTTGTTATTCCATTGGAGAGAAAGGGCGTCAGTGTTTGTGCAATCCAAGCTGTTTGCTATGTACTCCAGTTTTGCCATATAATGCTGAATTTGTCAGACAACTAGTGGAAATAAAAGGAAGGTGAAATTATATCCCTGAGGGATTTAATGACCTAGTTGTCTCTGAAAATATGAGGGTTCTGCAGAGATACTCCCTAGATTATTCTTAAACACTATGGTAAGGAAATTCAGAGCTGCTTTACCAATTGCCTCAGCTTTTTAACATTATGCGGTTTTAAGTGAATAAGTTGCAAGATCTAGACTTGTCTCTGATCCAGTGTAATCTTTTTTCCTTATACCAAGTGTCCATTCCTTCTCACCCTTTCACTGTGAACGGATGGAAAAAGTTTTACTCTATTTTACCTACATCCTCCCATTAGGTAATGGTGTAGTAAGATGAAACAAGAGATCAGGTTGTTTACAGAAGCTGTGCAACCTCATTGGTGTACAAGTTTTGTTTTGATTAAACCCTGAATTGTGTCAGTACTTGTAGGGAAAATGAAAAATCCTTCCAAGACGAGGATCAATCACTGTATTTCCTGTCTGAAGGTGAGACTCCACACTTGCTCTGCTAAGCAGCAAAGCCCAAAAGGCTGATGTTTGTGAGGCAGTTGTATTTACAGTAGATAAATTGCTTAAATTAAAGCAGATAAATAAACCAAGCTGAAGTTGTGTTTGGTCCTTTCTGTGGACTGTGTGGTGAATCCCTAACTAAGCGATGGAAACAGCTGTGTATACCACTACTACATATGTACGTGCATGGTTAATCATGTACACATATGTATTATACACATGCTGTATATTTGTGGTTTTATATACAATGCAGACAATAATCGTATCACATACAGTTAGATTACATAAGCTGTTGTGTTGTATACTCAGTGAATATTTAATTTTTGATTTGGATTTTAAATAGAAGAATTAGTGACTGAGTGCCTTTGATTTCAGTATTGATGAAAACAAGGAGAAACAATTTTTTTTTCTCATGTGATCTCATCACAAGCATCTAGAGAACTGGATAAAAGGTCTTGAAGGATTCCCACACTGCATGTGGAAATGATTGCCTAGTGTTAATCTGAGGCTTGTATACATTTCCGATTTAACCTCTTATCAAACAATCAGAAATCCTATAGTTCCTTTAGTACCAAAAATGAAGTCTCCTGTTAATGGAACTGATTTCTTCAGTTCCCACTGAAATCAAAAGAAGAAGAGAGCGCTCATATTACAGTAAGCCCTTTGATGGTGATACTGGGGAGAAGAGCATAATGTTTTTCAGAGAGATTTCAAAGGTTAAATGTGCGTTTCCACTGCTCACTACTGTATGTACTATTAAAGTGACTGCACTTGGTAGATTGGCTTCCCTTCTGAATAATATAATATGGAGTTTAATAAAAAAATATCCTATAAAAAATCTATTATTTAATAAAGTCTAGACCAATAGGCACTGAAATCAGCAGCGAAACTCCTACTGAGTTAAATCAAAACAGGTCAAAGTGCTGTACAATCAAAATTCCTCATTGTAAACCAGGCAATCCGTCCTTTCTCAGCTTCCCTACTTTCCCCACCCTGATGCTAGTTGAAGAAGACTTGGCTGGAGCCAGCTGGTTTGCAACATTTGTGAAAACAGTTTGAAAGTGGAATTTTGAATAAGATATCAAAATTTAACACTAAAAGCAAATCTAGTTGATCGTGCAGATTCAATTAAAAAATTGAAAAAGGAAGAAAACGAAAAATCTAAAGTCTAATAAAATTAACTGAAAAAGGTCTAACATCTGAAATGGTATGAAAATGGTGATCACATTTAAAAATGTTATTAGAACAAAACACGTTTCTAAGTAACACATGTAATTTTCACTTGAAAAATTAAGTTCATCTGCAATCATCCTCCTAACAGTATAATATCAGCTAATCCATTCTCTAGTCATGTGGTGTTTTCCTCAACCTAATTTTCAACCCAAGCTCCTTAATGAAAGGATGTGGATATTGCACTGGGGGCAATTGTCCTTCTAAGTTAGTGAGCAACAAACATGAAATGAAAAGAAAAACCTGAAATGGAATATGTGGCAAAGAAGCTGGAGGTCAGGGTTTCTTTCTGTGAGAAATAAAGCTCATTTATCTCTACTGATAAACGGCAGGAAAAATGGAAATAAGGCATGCAAGTGTGTGTGCTTCTGTTGGTGAATACAACTGTTCTGATATTCTGCTTGTGCCCATTTAATCTGAACTATTCTTACAAGATTAAAACCTTGGTATAGTAAAACCTCAGTAATTAGCTTCCAAAGGAACAAGGAGAGAAGAGGTAAGAAACAAATTATTATTGATAGCTAGATGAAGAGTATAACGAAACTTTCATGTCAAATCTACCCACGGTCTGCCTGTTAGTTCCATGATCTGCACCTCTTTTTTTAGTCATGAACTGCTGCTATTGAGATCAACCAAAGTATATCTTGGGCCTTATGCTGGATCATTTAAAAATATTTATTTATTTATTTATTTATTTATTTGTGAAATTTGTATCAGAAAAAGCTCCTCTTCCCAGGGTGAAGACTGCTAGAGTTCCAGTCACTTTCCGGAACCTGCTGAGCTGTCTGTCATGGAGCAGGTGAGCTCCAAAATGTGACGCCAGAAGGGCTGCATGGACTCACGCAGTATCCTGCCTGTCATACAAACTAAGCTCTAGTGGCTGCTGCAGCTGTGATGACTAAGTATTCCTGGGAGTCATATGTTGTGCCACAAAGTAGTTGCACTGGGAATCACATTTTAAAATGTTACAATATTTTTGGGGAAGTTTTGGCATGGCAAAGGCTCATACAGAAAAAAAAAAAGCTCATACAGAAGAACAATATATTTTAAGGGACATGATTCAGCAATCTCATTTCTTTTAACATTACAGAGATTTGAATGTACCTAAATGTAATATTTGTCATGAATATTCATGTGCTGTTCTTGATATAGTGCCTACCTTAACATATCTGTACCTTCATCTACAATAAATATAATACTTACTACATCCATACTATGCAGACAGAATATTTTGTGGCTTTTGGTATAGATAGGACTAATTATCAGAAACACAATAAAACCACCAGGTACTGTATAATGGAGAACAGAAGATTTCTTCATGTAATGCATGAGGATACAGTCACACATCTCTCATACTAACAGAGGTCCTTGGCTAAGAGTTTATTATGTCAATCAAAACTCTATATTTATTTTTAATTATCTTACCCCTTGTATGGAAATTTTAGCATTTTGAAATTGTCTGATGGAATATGATGCGCTGATATTTTGATTATTGGATCCTTTTTACTCTGTCATTGTGTGCAGGCCATATTACTTCTCCAGTTTTCTTTCTTTCCAGTATAGAAGAATCACTTTCTGAAGACTTAGGTAGATATTTTTCAGCAGAGTATACACACTTGACTGCAGAGAATTTTGCAAGTCTGAAGACTGTGTGAGTAAAGAAAAAAAAAAGTCTTAAGGAATTCTTATGCAATTATTTCCAAATTCATACAACATATTTTTTTCCCATATTAATTGGCTATTTCCAACCCAAAAGAATGACTATAATTACTCAGGCCAACAGGGCAACAGATGGAGAAACAAAAAAGGGAACCTTACTTTAGGTATCTTTCCTTCTTTTGAAGAAGCTTGCTTGGCTCAGTTGTCCTGCTAAGATAAATTGTTTGAATCATACAATTTCCATTATATCTGAAGCTTACATAACAAAAAAAATACTGCAGGAATAATCTTGTATTTGATAACACAAGACATGGTAAGATGTCAACACTAAAGAAGAGCACTTAGAAAAACAAACTAGGAAATTCTGTTTTCACCAGGCAATCACTGGAGATTTTTATTAGGTAGTACTTTCTGCCAGCAAGAACACACTTGCCAGACAGATGATTATTACAGTGCAACACAAAACTATTATGTGCTTTGCTCTTAAATTGCACAGTTTGGATAGCAATAAATAAAGATCTGGTGAAACTTTTTTATCGTAATATTTCCAGCTACACGGCTAGGCTCAACTGCCTCCTTTAAGAGAGAAAGGAGCATTTTGCCTAGGAATGGCACACAGGTACTGACAGAATCCTTGTAGACCTCCACCATGCACTTATGGGAACTCTCCTCTTTCCTCTAGCTACAGACCAAAATGACCCAGGAGTTACTGAACACCATAAGTATTGTCCTCTCCAAACTAAACTGGGAACAGTATGGATGCTGGATCTTCATCACCAGTTCATTAGCTCTAGAGATCCACTGGCTTGTGTGTTACAGTAGTCATTGCACATAGACATTGTGTTGTGAATTAAGTCTAGTTAGCTGAATTCCTTCAAATGAGTTCTTCTGACTGGGTAGTTTTGCTTAGCATGTTAATGGCGGCTTAGCATGGGTAGCTGAAGTTGCTGGAGCCTTAGGTCACAACAGGAGGAGGCTGAACCTGTGCTTAGTTATGTAAATGAAAGCCTTGAGACCAATGTAAATTGGAAGATAAAGGGTTGAATATATTAGGAGCAACAATTGGAGAAATAAATGAACCCAGTGATAGACAAAGAAACTCCAGACCAAAATTCATCATTGGACCAAGAGGCATGTGCAAGAGTATGCAGAATATGAAGAGTATGTGATGGTCAGGTGCATACAATGTAAGGGTATAAAACCTCAGGAATTTCTTTGTTCTGTGTCTGTCCCTGGAGGCACTCAGCTCAAGCTGTTCCTATTCCTGTACTACTCAATTATTTGAGTAGTTTGAGTAGACTGTTTTTCTAAGAACTGAACCCCTGAGACTCTGCTGTGGGAAACTTAGGGTGGAGAATTTTCTTTAATACATTGCTTACCACTATGCATATACATATGTTTCACAGAGTCCTGTTCTATCCCTTTGCCTACTGCCAAACGGCTTTAATAAAGAGATAAAGTGAAGTGAATAGACTATCATGGGAAGAACTTGGGAACCACTCGACACAATAAAACAAATGATATTTTTGCATTTAACAGCCTTGTTAAGTCTTTGACAAGTCCACTGTCCTACTATTAAGAGGTCCCTGGAAAAGCACCTTGAAGGCTATCAGTCTTCCACTGAAAGAAAACATGAAGAAGAGAAGACAGACGGTCATGATGGAAACCATAAGACAGGTGGTCCTGATTCTTATCCAGTATCAATTCTTTCACTTCATTGCTAGAAGAAGCTCATTTTACTTCAGTCACTAATGTGCCAATGATGACAGATAGGCAATAAAAGGGAGCTGGACACAGCATGCTTTTGCTGTTGGAGTAAAAACAATACAGAATGTGTGAAAACATACAGTAGAAGAGGGGAGAGGAGCCCACCTGCTGGAGAAGAATGATAAATAATTTCACAGGTTGTATTAACTTAGGACCATCAGAGGATGATTTTCTGATAGAAAATGCAACTTGGACAGTAGCTGGGTTCTTAATGAATTTTAAGAACTTGGATGCTTCAACTTGGACTTGAAGTTACGTTCCAAAAGAGAAGAAAAAAATTCCATTGCAATAAGGCACATTACACAAGACTAAAAGTTAGTAAATGAAAAGGAAAATTAACATAAAACCTAAAGGAGTTTAGATAAGAGATATAGCAGACTCTCCAGGAAGACAATGGAACTACTGCCAGGAATCCAGCAGGATCCAGATCCAAACTAACTAAACATGTACTAAACTATACATGCACTAAGCATAACCACGTACTAGACTAAACTTGTAGGAAATGTGGCCAAATGTACTGAAACAAACTTAGGGATTCCTTACTTTTAACCAATAAAAGTTACAATAGCTTCATAATAACACGACAAGCAATATATCCAAACAAGTTTATTCTGTAAGAGATATGTGAATAAGAAATTATTCTATAATTTATTATTCATGAAAACCAGTAAATTATTCTAATCACATTTTCTGCACTATGAATATTCTAAAAAGTGGAGCTGCAGGCAAACAAATGGCCATGGAAAGTGTGATCATTCATTCCTATCTTTTTTTAATAAACTTTATTCAAATTAAAGAAAAAAGTAATTACAGGAAAGCAAGTGTCTAGAGGCTATCTTTGTGAAATGACCATTTGCTTTAAAGGGACATCAGAAACCACTTCAGAGCAAAATCACATTTGAAGCATTAAATGTTTAGACCAGGTCCAGAGATAGTAAAACCTATCTTTAGAAATTTGACAATAATGCTTTGAACTCTTGTTCCAATTCATGCATACTTCTGAGCTCTCCATTTTGCATAGTCATGGAGATAGCACTGTTTTGAGGAAATAGAAATAGCAGACTCCAGTAAATACAGTGAATGTGAAAGCTTTATTTTTATTTGATAACAGTGACAAGAGCGTGCAGCAAGCTCACTGCCCTGGACTTCAAGGGAGCAGACATTGGCCTTTTCAGGAACCTGCTTAGAGTTGTGGTCAATGGCTCAATGTCCAGCTGGAGACCAGTAACGAGTGGTGTCCCTCAGGAATGGCTGTTGGAACTAGTTTTTTTCAACATCTTTGTCGGTGACATGGACAGTGGGATTGAATGCGCCCTCAGCAAGTTTGCCGATGACACCAAGATGTGTGGTTCTGTTGATATGCCGGAGGGAAGGAATGCCATCCAGAGGGACCTTGACATGCTTGTGAAGTGGGCTGATGTCAACCTTATGAAGTTTATAACCATGCCAAGTGCAAGGTCCTACACCTGCGTCAGAGCAATCCCAGGCACAGCTACAGGCTGGGCAGAGAACAGATTCAGAGCAGCCCTGTAGAGAAGGACTTGGGGGTGTTCGTCAATGAGAAACTTAACATGAGCCAGCAGTGTGTGCTTGCAGCCAGAAAGCCAACTGTATCCTGGGCTGCATCAAAAGGAGTGTGACCAGCAGGTTGAAGGAGGTGATCCTGCCCCTCTACTCTGCTCTCATGAGACCTCACT
>JANHGB010043842.1:20009-35385 GCA_026283785.1 Coracopsis vasa
GGAAAGGCTGGTCCCATGGGAGAAACCAGTGTGGGAAGCCCCCCTGCTCCATCCTGCTGTGGGGCACTAACAACCCTGGTTATCAACAGCCTCCGGTCACCTTTGCTGTCCCTTGGGGGACCAGTTATCCCTGTCTCCCTGCTGATGGCAGAGATGGGAGGAGCAGCCCTGTCTGCAGCCAGGAAACCGATGTTCTCAATGCTGCGGGCACATGGGGCTGGTGGCCGGCGGAGGGGGACCCTGGCTCCCAGGACTGACTGTTGCTATAGTCTCCGCAGGTTCCTACATCTCCTCTTTTATCCCTTCTTTATATATATTTGAGAACGATATAAATTCTCCGCTATGAGCCCCGCTGCGTGAGCACAAAAGAGGAGTTGCAGGCGGGCCCGAGAGAAAGGGAGGATAAAGGAAACCACAGGAGAAAATTAATAAAGCATTTGAGAAAGGGAGAGGGCGCCTCGCTGGGAAAGTGTGTAGCACACAGGGCTCCCCAAAGCACTTCAAAGCCTGACTCTGAAATTAGCCCGACTGTTGGGAATGTAAAGCAGGGGATTCTCCCACTGGGCTGTGGATTGAGAGTCCCCCCACGGGCTGCGAGGCACTGACATTTGTATTTATCCAGGCTAGAAGCTCCATCATGGAGCTTTTCAAAGGGCACTGCTGGGACCCAGCAGGCCACCTCCCCAGCATGGCAAACACTGCACTTTTAATTACAGCTCCGAGACGGCACATGTGCCTGACCCCCACGCTAATTCTTGTTGCAATTACAGCGATCTAATTGAGTTTATTCACTCGCTGCAGCTTTTGTGTCTTTCTTCCTTGCACTCCCTGCCGGTGAGAGCCGGGGCCTCCATTGATCCTCTAGGTAGTAATATGGGCACTGCCGGCGTGCCGCCCCTCGGGGTCCCGCCAGCCTCATTGTGTCCATTGAGATGCTGGGAAATGCCAAATCCCTGCGGAGGCAGAGCCGTGCCCGGAGCGGGGTGACCCTTCCGCCGGCTCCGGCGCTGTCGATGTGCAGAGTGTGCTTGACGCTTTGTTTGGAGAGGGAATTCTGCTTTTTTATAGGAAAATTATTCCCAATTAACAGAGAAATGATGCTGTGGAAGTCACAAACAGGCTCTGTACACGCAGGGATGATGAGCTGGCCAATGGGGACCATAAAGATCTCCAGCCGCATCCGTGCAACCAAGGAAGAAGCTGGAGCCTTTTGGGCAGTTGGAGCATCCAATGTCCCTGTGTCCCTCCATTTGCTTTCTACAGGGAGGCTGAGATCTCAGGTTCCCAACTGGAAAATCCATCAGGAAGGAAAGCGCTTTAGGGAAGTGGGTCCCTGGGTGCTGCTGCTGTTTCCTGCTCTCCTGCAATGGCTGTGCCCAGCCAGGGCAATGCCCATGCTCCTCAGGAGCTCACCATGAAAGTGCCTTAGCAGCAGCCTGGTTATTACCAGGTACCCGGCACTCTGTGCCCAGCGGGTGCAATTATACATCTAAATAGTACTTATCTCATTACAGTGCCTTGCACCTGCAGCAGACTCCTGCAAGCACCAGGAGTGAGGACCTGGCTCTCATTTACCCAGTGGGGCTGGGTGACATTAGGGAGTCCCAGGCATGTTATTGGGAAGAGCCCCTGGATGCCGTCCCTCTGGCTGTTGTTATTTTACATGCTGGCAAGTGCAGGTGTCTACTGCATAGAAAGAAATCCACCCCATCTGCAAGCTCCCATTGGGAATATTCTGAGTAGAAATCAAATCAAAATCACTTTGGTTTTTGATAAAATCCACTCGGTTTTTGGTCTCTTGGGGGTTGGATTTTACCTTCTCTTTTCCATCACTCTCACCTCTTCTTTCCATTTTTAATCTTTCCCTTCTTGCTGTCTCCCTGTATTACAGGGCAATGGGGTGATGTGAGACACGCTCCCAGCCTCAAGCTCTGCTCCCACCACTCACTGGAGTGGCCTCTTGCTTTTTCAAACCTATTATGAGCAATAATACAAATAAAGCATTATTGGTGCTTGAAATCAAAGCTTTCTCGTGCTGGATCTTCTGCAGGGGCAATAGAACAGGGGACCCACCTGAGATGGGCAGCAGTGCCAAGACTGAGCCCCTGTGGGGTTAATGGGACCGAAGGGCATCCTCCATCCCCAGAGGCCCCCATAGGAGAACCTCTTCTTGGAGAGCCCTGGTGGGAACATCTGCCCGTGGCTTCTGTGGATGCTCTCGAAGAGGGAGCTGAGCAGACACATGGTAACTGGCAAGCGGCCCAATGAGGGAGAAGGGGGAGGAATTAACTCTCATTTAAGTCCATTTTTGTTGTAAATAAACTATAATCACTTCAAACCTTTGGCTTAATCAGAAAAGGATGTCGAACATTAAGCAAACAGTCGGCAGGCTTGTCTTACTGCGGGATTAGAGATAGTAAATGCCAGCGATACTTGCGTTTTTTAATCTCTCCTGCAGCTGCATTATTAAAACAAACACATTTGCAGACCTGCAAAAAACCTAAATGAAAACAAAAGAGGAGGTTGAAGCTTTCCCAAGGGCGAGAGCTGAAATCTGGACAGTTTAAAAACCTGCATTTAGGCTTCATTTGAACCCAATAATGGAGGGAAATGACACATAATAAAATTAACCACTGGAATTAGCAGCACATCCTCTACCGGGGCCAGGTTAAGATGCAGTAACCTCTCCGTGTGGAGACAGCACCTCCACAGCCTGTGCACTGCTCCCCATCGGCACGACCTGGTGCTCCTCCTGCGGCCCTGGGATTCTGCTGGAGAGAGCAAACAGCCTTTGGTCTTCCAGCTTTTCCCAGTAACTGGTGCTTTATTTCTTACAGCTCCAGCTTCTGGATTCCAGTGATTGTGCCCAGAGAGAGATTCTTGCAGGAGCTCCTTAAACTCTCACCTTCACTTGCAGAAATGAAGGTTTCTGGCTTCTTTGGTGGCAGGGAAAAGCTTGGAAGTGTGATGCTGAGAGCCCAGCTGGAGCTGAAGAGGAGCACGTACTCACCGTGCATTAAAGATTCAAGCACTTGTGCTGACCAGGGAGCAGCAACCAGGTCCCAAGAGCTTTGAGAAGCCATGGGAAGGGCTGAAGGGACCTGGGTGTGAAACTCCACCTAAAGCTGCCCCGCAAATAGGTAACAGTGGGGTGATGGCGGCAGCCAGTGCATGGTGGGGTGGCCCTGGCTGAGGCATCACCCTGTGAGGACCAGGAGCAGGATCCTGCCCTTTGGAGCAGAGTGCAAGCGAACCCCTCCTCACCCAGCTGGGGTTATACAGCCTCTGCCACCCTGCCCAGAGCTCTGGCATCCTTTGTTCCTCCCTCCAGCCCCGGGCACAATAAAACCAGATCTTAAAGGAACCAGAGGGAAATGCCAGCTCCATGGGGCTGGGTAGGCTGGGATGTGCAGGATGGCAGAGTTAAAGTGAGTGCCCGTTGCTGACAGGGATGCCAGCCAGCAATTCATTTTCCACATTAATTTTGATTACGAGCTCTTCTATGGTTGCAGAGCCCAATTTGCACAAGGGAAATCTCACCCCCGCGCACACAGGACAGCAAACCAGACTGACCTAAAGCCGTTCTTCCCTAAATTTCTGGTGGAATCTTGGCTGGATACAAGCTGTCTCAAACGCAGTTACACTGTCATAAATAATTTTCCACCTCTTTTTTCTGTCTCGGCCATCCTGCTCCCCTGCGGTCAGTGGAAATTTCCCCCTTTTATTAGGTTAGACTCGTTGGCACTGAGAGAAACTCTGTGCTCATGGCATCATTGTCTGCACTGAGCCAAATCCTCAGAGAGCTCCCTCCCGCTAGCACAAAGGCTGGGGCCGGGGCTGGATAAGGAAGCCTGGAGCTGGATGACGAGCTGCTACCCTTTCACGAGCCTGAGGTCTCCTTGCCCAGACATTGGAAACACCCTGAGTGTCATTAACTATGAGCACCCGCATAGACCTCAAGAGCCAGAGCATCAGCTCCCGGCTGGGATGAGGAGGTCACAGCTCGTGCTTCAAGCCAAATGCATGCTAGCAACGCTGTGCTGCAGTTCCATGTGAGTGAAGGGTTATTATACACACATTTCTCAAGGTTTTGGCTAAAACACACCGTTTTCTAGCTCCTGTTCTGCTCCTTGTGGCAGAGGAGACTGGGTTTATGTGGCCAAGTCCTTGCAGACAAAGGGCTCAGCAATGTGACTAACATCTGCCACATGTGGACACGTCCTTCTGCTAGTTAGTGCTCCACTGTGCTCTTTTTTACTGTGCCTTTCATGCAAGCTGCGTCCCCAAACCACTTCATAGAGCAGACTAATTAAAATCAAGGCTACGAAGCCATGCAGGGAGAAAAGCTCCATCCAGAGAGTGTGGGGGGGTCACGTTCAGCCCCCCGGCTGCTCTGCAGGGTGAGGGGCAGATCCCTCCCTGGGCTCAGTCACACCCAGGCCATGTCTGGGCAGATTTCATTAATTCAGCCCCTTTGAGGGCTGGTAAATGATGTTTAAAGGTCATTAGAGGTGTTATTGGTCCTAAAAGCCCCTGTTCCTCATAGGACCAGTGCGCTCCAGCTGCCAGCAACACTGCCATGGTGGGGATGGCCATGGGGAGATGCACTTCTGCATTTGCAGTGAAGCCTCAAACAGTTGGATGCGGCAAGGTGGTCGCTTCTTGACACTTCACTGCCCTCCCAGAGGTGGGACCGTCTTGGCTCCATCCTTACGTGGGTTCTGGTTTGCATCCGAATGAGGACCGCTCATCCATCCTCTCCCCGTTCCTAGGGCTGCATGTTCTGAATTCAACCATATCGGATGCGTTCAGGAGAGTGTGAAGTCATTTTCTATTCAGAGGATGAAGAAACACACATGGGGGGAATAAAACTAAGCTGATCTGATGAAATCGCCCTGTCCAGTATTAGCAACTGATTAACAGGAGAGTACAGAGGAGACTCCAACCATGAGCTGTGCGAGAGCACTGCCAGGACAGCGAACCGCATTACTCAAGAAGTGGAAAGTCCAGGTAAAGCCCATCCCCTGGCTACACATGTGGTAGTGATTTGGGCAGATCCTCTGTCAGAGGGGCTGACATCATGGCGAGAGGTATTTACAGCCGCCAAGGAGAGCTCGGCATGGACCTTGGCCCCCTCCCCTCCTTCTTCTTCTGCTTGATTCGGAGCTGTTATGATCAAGTATTATTTATGAAGTGGTGAGAGCATGAGCAGCGCAGCCCTGCCAAACTTAAAGCTCTTTTCATTTAACAGAATGAAAATGATTCTAACATGAGTATCTGAAGGAAAGATCCGTGGATTCTGGACAGCTTTATAGAGGCAGGCTATAAATTCTGAGCTCGCAAACGTATTTTCTTCACCAATAGGCTTCTCTTCACCTCCGAAGGTTTATTCCCAATAAACACAAGCTGACTCTGCAGCAGTTTCCAGAGGAGGATGTTAGCAGCTATTACTGTACCTAATAACTGCGCATCGGTCCAGAGAGACACTTAGAGACGTGTTTGCGTGCGCTATTGCACAAGGCTCACCTCCAGCTGCCGAGGTCAGCGGGGAGCATCACTGCAGCCTCATCCATTCCAGACCTGATGCAAGGCTGCCGGAGGCAGTGGGACTCACTCTGCTGACATCCCTCAGCTTTCCATTAAGCTGCCACAGGACAAATCTCTCCTTGGTGCATCCACTTAACTCCTCTGACAGAGGTCAAGCTCCCAGTCGGTGGGAATGGAGCCCTCACCCAACCTTGAGCTCCAGCAACCGCACCGGCCCCACTGCCCACACCAGAGATTTGCTTCTTGTCTGGGGGTTACTGCCTGTGCTCACACTGATGCCACACACCATTTGAGTGAGGCTGACACCAGAGGCTCACCTGCTTATGTAGGAAGATGTTCTCCTCCCTTCCAGTCTCCTTTTCTCCCACTCTTTATCCCTGCGGGTGCCAGGGATGTGCAGCAGTGAGGGGTAGCCCTGGTGATGGCCACGTGCTGCTGGGAGAGGACGATGCTCAAGGCTGAGAGGCACAAGGACACTGAATGTCTTCCAGTGCACAACCTGTATGAAGATACCATGTGGATGAAAAGCCACCCGAGCCCCCTCTGCTCCCACCCTGCCACCCGCTGCAGCACGGTCCTTGCCATGACCCAACGTCAGTGGTAACATAGGATGGTTTGCAAGCATGCAATCAGGCGTTTTCCACTGGCAAAAGCCAGGGATCAGCACAGGCTGGTGGCCCTGGGTACACTTTGCATAGGGATGGAGTCCCAGGCCCTCAGGTTTGTGACACTCAGAGGTGACCTTGCTGCCACTGGGATGTTTGGCTTCGCTTCCTTGTCTGGACCAAACGCAGCCAGCGGGGTATTTGTATTTCTGTCTCACATAGCTTAGAACGCCAGTTGCTGTCACATTATGCTTGTTTGGGATTTCATGTCAGTTCAGTATGCTACTGAAATGGATCCTCCCCACAGATGAAGGCTGTTGGGAAACCACAAGCTTTGTGAAACTCAAAATTGGTAAGCAAGAAAATGATGAAACCACAGGAAATGAAAGGAGCAATTCCTGCAATTCTTGCTCTTCCCCTCAACTCCTCCATCGCTCTTAGGAGAATGTGCATTAAAGAGGGCGTTAGCAAACGCTTCCTGTCCTCCAGTAAGATTCCTTGCTTTCAGAGTGTGGAGTGGGTGCTGAGAAGGATGGAGCCATAGAGGGTAGCGCTGACTCATAACAACAGACACCACAAAGCCGGGAGTGAAAAAGATACATCAGGATCAGTGGGAAGAGGATGACAGGAGACCCCCACGATGACAATAGGCAGTGACATCTGTGACCCACACACCGAGGGCAGCCCGGCGGCTCGGGGAGCAGCAGCTCCCTCTTTGCTCCGCTCTATGTTTTATGGGTTCATACTTCATCTTGCTGTTTGCACCACTGGGATGTCTCAGTGCTGCTGCTCTGCCTGGTATCACACATCAGACCAGGCTGCGGGGCTCCACAGAGGGGGGGTGTGATGCCAACTGTGTGCCTGGCACTGGGCAAGTCTCTTGACCTGTTGGTCGGATGGATTCCTGGTTCTTTCCAACCTCATGGAGAGAAAGACACTGATTTGGGAACATTGGCCCCTGCAATGTGACCCTGAACAGGTACAGCACAGCTCACAGCACATCTGCTGCTGAAGTGAGTCTTGTCCCATGATGTGAAGCTCCAGGGTCCTTCATCCTCTCTCAGCTTTCTGTTGCTAGCACATTACAGACTACACAGCAAACCAGCTGATGTGATCCTGTCTACGGTCGCGCTTCTCTACTGCAGTTTGGTTTGCATTTCGTTGTTGACATGTTTATGGGCTGATGATGCTGGGGCAGCAGCCCCGGTGGGGGAGTGAGACACATCAGCATTTTTCCCCCATTTGAAGAACACACCAGTTGCATGGATAACCAGAAGCTGGAAGCTGCGGTACAACTAAATCCAGGACTCCATGATGCTCCAAGGCACGATTCGTGCTGCCTCGTGAGGCAGCCACCTCAGACCTTTTCTTCCCATCATCAAAATGAGCTCCAGCCTGGCTCTGGAAAGGCCAGCTCCTCGCAAGTGAGCACATCAGCAAGGTGTTCTTATCCTTCATTTTGCTTCTGGAAAAGGGTGATGGTGGGGTCTGTGGACTATAAACATCCACACATCTCCAGGGAAGAGGAGCTGAGATGGTGCCAGTGTTCAAGCTGCAGAGTGTGATTCAGTGATTTATCCTTCCAGGGCAGACTTCCCGCATTGCTTGTTCACACCTTCAGTGCAGGGTAGGTGTCAAGGTGCTTGCACAATGCAGAGGATGAGACAGGGTCCCCTCGCACCAAAGCAGCACCTTTGGAGAGGGTAGAACAGCCCCACTGTGTTGTTTGGGTTGACACCGTCTCTGTGGGATGAAACAGGAGCAGCAGCAAGCCCTGCCCCATGGATTCCTCCAAATCCTTTCTCAAACGGCTCAGCGAGGCCCAGCTGCCTTGAGGAATGTGCTTTGCCATGCGAGAGATGGTCCCAGCCCACAAAGAGCAAAGCAGCAGCGCATTGGGAAGAGCGGCTGCCTCCGTGCGTGGTGCACGGCTGGCTCCGACGGGATGTGCTGGTGCCTCGGATGAGCTGCAAGCCTCCAGGATTTCCCCAAGAAACGTCAAGGGACAGTGCCGAAAATGATGCTTTTCAATAACAAGGAAATATTCCATGAATGAAACCAGATCTGTTTATTTTGAGTTCACTGTTGCAAGTCATTGCAAAGAGAACCCAGTCCTACAGAATGGATCCAACGTGGATGTGAACCACATGAGGTGCAGGTTTGATCCAGCACAGAAACATTTTGAATTTGCTTTTTTTAATCTAATTTCTTATTGAAACAATGTGGTTTGCATTAAGGGTTTGATGTTTTGTTTTAAAACCACACATCTAATTTTAAATGTTTAAGGCTTATAAATAATACAGTAATTTTGATGCAGCCAAAGAAGATCTCATGCAAGAAACAGATAAATCAGTAAATCAGTACCTCATTTACATGTTTAACATGTGCCACATTTCATTCCCTATCCTCCTTGGATGGGAGTCAAAGGGACTCTCCAAAGAATTTGCCCCCACATCCCTGCTTCATCCTGAGATAGAAACAAATTCCAGTTTGGAAAACACAGCTTTTATCACAGATGTCAGCAATTAAATTGTCCATTAAATAAAACATTCGCTCACCTTATTTTTTCCCCTTTTCTCATTTGCTAAGATGAGAAATATTTCCCTCCATAGCCACATTCCACCAGGAAAGCTTCCCAGCACATCCTTGGGCAGCTGTCGTGGAATGGGAGCTCTTGCAGGGGCACATGGAGCTGCTCAGCGTAGCTGGGGCTGCAGAATCCATCACCCTCAAGTGGGATCCATCCTGGGTCCCAGCTACAGCACCCATGCACTGCAGGTAACCGGGCTGGGACCTGCCCTGGGAGTGAATGTCTTGTCCAGAGCTGCATTTTCCAGCTGGGAACCCCCTGGATAAAGGGCACAGCAGAAGCAAAAGCTATAGGGAAGTAAAGAACAAGCCAGGATT
This sequence comes from Coracopsis vasa, assembly GCA_026283785.1. NCBI lineage: Eukaryota > Metazoa > Chordata > Aves > Psittaciformes > Psittacidae > Coracopsis > Coracopsis vasa. Next base: position 29,069 of record JANHGB010043842.1, read on the forward strand.
GCTGTAAGGCACCCACCCATAGCTCTGCCCTCCATGCCTGCACCCATCTCCTCAGCAAGGACACCCAAATCAGTGCTGCTGCCACAAAATTGCTCATTTTCACCTGCTTTTACACCTGTAATCAGGCATCCCATAATCACTCATTTCCTCCTTGCTTCCACCTGTGATAGCTGCTGTCTCCCGCAGAAGGCTTCAGCTCAGGCAATTAATTCAGCTGTAAATGAAAGGAGCCCCAGTTATCCTCTCTCCTCCTATGGTGTCAGAGTGAAATCTCATTAGCACTCGCGTGTATCCGAGAACGCAGCCATGGGGGTGTTAGATGTGTTAATGGAAAACATTTTCCTTTATTCTTTGGCAATTCCAGCTGTTTCCATCAGGGAAGTGTGGAATTTGATCTGGAAGAGTCTGCGTGGCCAGGCTTTGAGGGTGTGAGGTGTTAGAAAGAGCACAGCACCAATCCCAGGCTCAACCAGCATCTCCTTGCTTCCCTGGTGTCTATCCTAAGGGAAGACCTAAACTTTGAGCCATTTATCTGCTGTCAGTCAATGTGTAGCTCTTGGCCTTATGAGGAGAGCACCTTGAACTTGAGCTGGAGGGCTGGCTAATCCGAGAAGAGAAAAGAGATCCTGATGGCGTTGGTAATTGCAGTGTTTCACTGCAAAGTGGATGAGAACAATGTGGAAAGCAGAACCTGAGTGCCTTTACATCCTGCTGCATAGTTCCTGCCCCATCTTTACATTGATATATGGAAACGATACTGCTCTGAAAGTTGGATGTGAATGTGATGCTGGCTCACCCAGCAGTGCTCTCCCTTGATCTTAGTTCACACACTATGGAAAGCAGAGGTTTCCCACTAAATGGAAGTTCCAGACTGCAGGACACATTGCAGGTCATTACAAGCTCAAAGCATGGTTTTCCTTGTGCCTTCTCCCCATCCTGGTATTCCAGGTCCCCCCAGACCCACGGTGGCAGCAGAGACATCCTTTCCCCCTGGGTTTGGGTTCAAGGCTGAAGCTCCTCCAGAGAACATAAGGCCGGTGCAAACAGATGACAACTGATCCCATCTGAAGCCATGGAATTGTTTCCTGGCTGTGCTCTGCCTGCTCGGGAGCAGGACGATGCTGTATGGGGCTGGGACTCCCATTAGCAGGGAGGGGATCTGCTCGCTCTGTGTGGGGAATGAGGCAGGGAAAACATCTTGGTGTTGCAAAAGGGTTTGATGAAAGCCAGGAGAATCAGCAGGAGACCTCAAGTCCCGCTGTGTGAGTGTCGGGGGTGTACATCCTGCTCCTCAAGGCTGTTGGAAGTCCCTGAGCCTCTTTCGGGATACGCATTTCCAGAGTTCTGGTAGATCTTTGTACTTCATTAAAGTTACAAAACGACATTGTGTTAAATCTCAGCATCTTCATGAAGTAACGCTAATCCCAATTCCAGGAAGAACAAAGGAAACGCCAGTGTTCACAGCAGTGTCCTGATTGCCACATCCCTGCGTGATGGAAGGGGCAGCATAGGGAAAGTGTGGTGGCACCTCCTGGGGCTGGTGGGACACTGCTGCCTGCCCAGGCCTGGTGCAGGGTGGCCCTGGGGACATCCATGCTCATGAGGCAGCACATCCAAGGCTGCTGTGCACAGTGCCTGTCCCAAGACCTGTGGGAGAGCCTCCTCCTGCACACCGTGCTCCTGGGCATGCCTCCACCAGGCCTGTTTGAAAGGTTAAAGGCATTCTTGCTCTGGCCCCAGTGCAGGTCTGAATTAGGAATAAATGAAAAAGGAGAGAAAAAAACCCTATCATTCGACTTTTATTAAAGTTTCAGGAGGGATATGGGCCAATATAACTCCTTTTTATTGACAAAAGTGCCATTAAACATTGCATTCCCCCAGCCCTTTCCACTTCCCGCTCTCAGGTGTTGGCAGCGGATGGGCAGAGGAGCACAGGATATTTGGGGCCAGGGTGCTCCATACCCAGCCATAGGCACGGCACAGGGAGCATCAGCAGAGCAGGGAGTGGTGGCAGCACGATGCCCCTTGGTGCTGATTTCCCGGGGATGCTGTAGCCCTAAGCTAAAAGATACTGGTTGTTTAGCTTGGCAAGGAAACCCCCTTTCCTTTCACTGAGTTTATTGACATATGAATCAGAGCTGGCACCGGGAGCGAGGACTCAACAGTTGTGTACAAGCAAGAGAGCGTGTGTCAGTGAAAGTTGCAGTAATGAGGCTATTAATCATGTCACTCCCAGGCAAGGGAAACCCCACAGGCCCCGGTGCGTGGGACACTGCTTGGCGAGAGGGAGCCCCATCCACGTGGCTGCCTGCACCGCTGCCTCCAGGCTGGGAATCGCATCAAGATGTATAGATGGGAGTTTGTGCTGCTGCTCCCCACTGCTGCCCTGCCATGAGACCCCAGCCCCTGGAAGCACGGGTGATGGGCTGTGGTTCTTGGTGGGCCGTGGTCCTCCTCTTCTTCCTGAAGTGCTGAGCTGAGATTACCCCCGGCCTCTCCAAATGAGGCCCCCTCACCCTGTACAGCTATGATGGATGGTGTCTGCACCCACCATTCCTTAGGCAGGGGTGGAGGACAGCCCAGCTCAGCTCCCTGGACAGCGCTGGCATGTCCTCACACTGGGTTGCAGCTGAAAAGCTGTGTCCTTCCCTGCTGTGAGCGCCGGAGTGCTGCAAACCCACAGCCAGCACAGCAAGGGGATGGCTTGGTTTTGTTTCCTCCTGCAGCTGGCTCCAGATGAAGCTGCAAAAAGGGGCATTTGTGGAAGGGAGGGGGAAGGAGGGAAGGCAGCAGCCAGGCTGGGGCATGAGGGGTTGGGATGGAGCTGAGCACCAGCAAAGCTCATGGCACCGCAACAGCCCATAACACAAGTCAGCTGGCTGCTCAGAGCAGCCTATGGCACCATGGTACTCCAGGGCACAGGGCAGCCCATGGCACTGTGCAGCACATGGCCCTGCAGAGCCCACACTGCCACAGTGACCAAGTGGGCCGAAGGGACAATGGATGGGGTCTGATGATGGCCTTGCTGATGACAGTGCCCAGGGCAGGATCCTGATGCTCCTCCTGCCCCTCCATTCCCAGCCCCATCTCACCCATGTGGGGCCACCTCCCACCATCCATCCTGCTCAGGTCTGCATCCCCCCAAGCTTCAGCTCTGCCCATGCTGGTGACTCCGTTCTGCTTCCACGTGCCTCCATACACACGTGTCCCTCTCCTCTGTCCCCCCTGCTCTGCCTTCCCAGAACTAGCAGGACAGCGAGTGAAAAACCAGCATTTTTGTTCAGGATTAATAGACATTTTTAGTCCTTATTTTTCATAACTTGCGAGCATTTATTTCGCTTGCTCCTGGGATGTGAAACCTCCCCCTTCAGAGGAATTCCCACTGGAAGCACTAACCTAAATGAGAGGTTTTCTTGTAAAATTTCAGAAGCATTCCTTTGAAAATGATGGCATTTCAGGGAGAGTTTGCAACGAGTTTTTCTTTGAGTGCAGCACTCAGCTTGGCCTTAATTATGGAGCTGTCCCTGCTGCTTCATTACACAGATAAAGTAAATAAGAAGCAGATTTGCTTAATGTCACTGTGGAGTTAGTGGGCCAAGCTCAGTTTGAGTTGTTAAGTCCTATATCAATGTCTGTGCTAATACTTCAAGCCTGATAAACAGTGGTAGCCATTGCGTGTGGTGGAACATCCTTCTTCTCCCATGAGGTCTCCAACCCCGCTGATGCAGGCTGAGGCCACCAGACTGATGGCATCCGTGCCTCAGGAAGTGGGTACACATCTTGCTGCATTTCTACAAGGTGATCCATAAGCAGCCAAGCCAGGCAATGTGCAATGTTGAACACTGAAAGCTGAGCTTGCTTGTACACAAAAATAAGCCTCTTTGTGTTTATCATGTGCCAGCAGCAAGGCTAACTGCCTCCTCTGTGCTCTGGTGCTGCTTGGTGTCATAAACTACTGGAGGAGGTTGGTGCAATCAGGAGAACACTAGATTATGAGCACTGCGCTTGGTCACCCATTAACAAGCTCTTGGCAAGTGGAGAAGTCGTCACAGCATGTATTTCATTTATGACAGCAGAGCCCCAGGACGGCTGCTAGTAATTCAGTTGGGGGTGAATGAAGTGAGATCTTTCTCTGCTTAACTGCAATCACATAAGAAGAACGCCTGCAGCCCTGGCAGGGAATGGGGCTCAGCCTTGGCAGGGAATGGGGCTCAGCCCTGCCTCGATGGCTGATCACCTTGCACAACCCCAGCTTGCCCCAGACACAGGCTGCTGATGCCCATCTCTCTCCCTTGCTGCTGGGGGTCCTTGGTTGGAGAGCTGCATCCTGGGGAGGGAAGGTATGGACCAAGGTGGGATGCTCCGGAGGAGAGGAAGGATGGTCCAAGGTCTGGAAACTGGTCTGTGGGGAAGGATGGGCAGGACTGGGTTTGTTTAGCCCAGGGGTGTGAGGAGCAGGGAAGATGTGACTGTGGTCCTCAAATACACCTTGTGAATGCTCTCAGTTCACTGGCACGGGTGTGCAGGTCACAGTGGGACTGCAGCACGGTTGGATGCAGGGATGGAGCCTGCAGCCCCGCACCAGCCTCACACCCACTATCCCACACCAGCTCAGAGAAGCAAACCCTGCTGCTGCTGCTCATCTTCTAGATGATCTGATTAGAACAATGAGGCTGATTAATGCAAACCAGATACAGATTCAGAAAGAGGAGGGGGGAAGATGAAAACTGCTCATCCCCCTGCGCTGCTCGGGAAGTCAGGGAGCTGTGTGACCACATCCATGGCTGGCAAGGACACCAACGTGTATTTGGGTTTACTACAGTGAGTATTTCTGTGCACTAAGGGAATGCATGGATGAGATGAGGCAAAAAGCACAAAGATGGGTGAATCAGAGAGAACCACCCGCTCCTGACCTCATTCATTTGGAGTCAGTGCAAGATCTCTCCAATCTCAGCATATAAATTAACTTATAAATTAACCATGGATTTTAAGTTGATGACATCCCTTTAATAAACAACAACACGGGTATCTTGCTAGCAATCAGCTCCCGGTCCATTATCTGTGTTTTCACAAGTGTGCTGTTATTGTATAGTGTCTGCAGTGCCTCCATAGACTGCAGCATCCTGAATCAAAGAGCTCTTTCACACGAACATCCCGCTCTGAAAACAATAGAGCTGAGCACCACTTCTTCAACTCCAATTGCTAACAGACCACTAAATTAAATAGATTTTTTCCATCTGAGAGCTCTCCGCAGCAGAGTCGATCCTGAAGGACCCGGGAATATCTCGGGATAATTGCTCGGGAAGCGGATCTTACTGATGGCTGCAGCTTTTGCTCAGACATCGGGGAGCGACAGCAAACACAAACCCAAGAGCTGTGGCATGTCCGATGCTCTGAAGTCTGTGTCATGCATGGAGCTCTGTCATCTTCCCTTAGGAATACTGCAGCACTCCAGGGTGAGGGCTGGGACAGCTCCAGCCCACCTCATGGGGCTGGAAGCGTTGGGGCTGTGCTATCTCCTATCTAATTTGACCTGCTTTAAGGTGGTTCATTATTCTTTAGCTGCTCTTCCAGTGCCTGCAGAATGGACAAAGCGGCTTTTTGATCATATTTGGGTCCTAAATCTCAGAATCAGACAGAAGTTAAGCTCAAAATTCGCTTTCTTCTCCAAGTCCCTCTCTTGGCAGAGCCAGAAGCTCTGTGACTGCTGCTACTCCAGACACTAGAAACGTTCATTCATCACAGAAAAGCAAAATCCCTGTTGCTTTTCAGCCGAGAAGCCATGTAATCACCATGTAGCTAAATTAGAAATGGGTGACTTTGCTTAGTTTCAGTTTCACATGGTCCAGACAGGACCTGTTTGCTTGGCTCATCTGGGAGCTGCGCTTTATTACATCTCCAGAAGTTCAATCATGTTCAGAAGAAAAGCTCTCTTTTATGATCTCCAGCCAGTGCCTGCCGTGCCTATTTCACCACCAGAGCTTTCACAGTCTGGGTTTCTGAGGCTCTTTGAACTCAGACTTTGCTACTTTTAATCATTAATGGGATTATTTCTCTGTGGTTTAATTGGAAGTGCAATGCCCTGGACCCATGGCTGCAACACTGAGGATCCAGGGGTGCAATGCCCAAGAGCTGTGGGTTTAATGCCCAGCATCCAGGGATTCAATATCCAGGACCCAGGATGCAATGCTCAGGGTTCAGGGGTGCGGTGCCCCGGATGCATGGGTGCAACACCAGAGATCCAGGGGTGCAATGCCGGGGATCCAGGGGTTCAGTGCCTGGGATCCAGGGGTGTAAATGCCCAGGATTCAGGAACG
>JANHGB010043843.1:7210-19022 GCA_026283785.1 Coracopsis vasa
TTTTGTTTTTAAAAAAAAAAATACAATATTCTAAGTACTAGAGGTGTTTTTTTTTTTTTTTTTTTTTTTTTTGTCTTGCAAGTAGTTGTTGTAGACCATTTAGAAAGCTGTGCTGATACCTAATTTATTGTGGGCTTTCTTCCCTGATTTTGTTGTCTTCTGCTGTGTTTGAACCAGATGACTGTCCCAACAAGGATCCTTGTAAGGCCTTTTCATTTTATTGAGCTTGCAAAGCAACTATCCAGTACTGTATTGTCCCTGCAGACGTGGTAACACTCTGCAAAAAAAGGGATGTTGTTTTCAGGTCACATGAGTGATGCTCAAATATTGCTAGTGGGGAGGATGCTGCGTGTCTCTCCGTTTGCTTCCCCCCAGCCCAAAAATCCCAACCGCCAGAACCCTTTGCAGAGCAGGTAGGATGGGTTCCCTGGATCTTGCATTGCTTGCAGATAAGTGATGTCAGCACATCTCAGTGAGACTCTGAAAATGCAGGATGGGACCCACACTTTATAAATTGCCTTATATGAGAGCAGGGTGGTATAGTAGGAAGCTTGTAGATGACAATGTTTTTTGGAACCAGGGGAACTCTTGTCTGTCTCCTGGGTCATGTTCAGCCCATTGCAAACAGCCACAACTCCTCCTATTGTCAGTATTTTTGTGTGCTTAAATAGCTTGATTGTAGTTGGTATTACCTGGTGAAATGAACTTCCCATTTTCTTTGTTTTAGGACTGATTCAAATACAAAAAGGGACAGTAAACTCCCACGTAGGCTGTGCCCACAGTGATTTTTCAGTTTGCAGGCTGAACTGAAAAATCTGGGGAAAAAAGTTGTAAGGATGACCTGGGACAATTTTTTTTTTTCCTCAGAGGAATAAAAAAGGGAAAAACCAAAACATAAAAAAAATCTTTTCAACCGAACCGAAGCATTCATTTGTAGGGTTGCTTTTTCACTTTTAAAAACATTATGACTTAGGCTACAACGAGTTGCTTTGAAGCAAAAATGTGAAACCCTCTCTTCTGAAAATGCTGAAAGAAAATGTTTTCATGTTAATAGTGCTTTTGCCTTTTGCCTTTTTTTATTTAATCTGATGACTGGTTTCAGTTAACCCTAAATGGCATTTTTTGATAAATACATTACCCATTGAAGAGAACCCAAAGAAGCCTGTTGCCCAGTGTGTCTCTACTGCCAGGTATACTGGACACATTTCAGGGTTTACTGGTATTTGGCCCAGCAAAGCTGCTGCTTCCCCATCTAATAATCTTCCATTTTATTGTTTTACTGGGTGAACAATAAAAACATCTCTTACCCTGTGCCATTGACTGGTTTTGTAGCCTGGCTTAGAAAGATATTCTTGCTTTATCAGTCTCTGTTTGGTCACAGATTTATGACTATGGGTTTATGATGCTACTCCAGTTTGAGCCTAATCTCATTGCACAGTGGCAATTATCGTTTACCCAACTGATAAGAAAGAAAAAAGGCATTGTTTTTTTTTCCCTTGCTCTGTCTTAGCAATGTCAGTAATATATCTTTGTTAGCATTAGAGAAAGGTCCCAGGGTAAGGATGAATGCTTTGTGTTCCAGGAAAGACTCCTGCATACTCTGTGCTACTTTCCATGGGCATTCCTCAGCTGTCTGCTTTTACCATCTTTGTGTTTTTTGGCTGTGGTGACGCAGTAAAAGGGATTGTGCAGGCTTCATTCCAGATGCTCAGAGCTAGTCCTTGAAGCTTTGTTCAGAGTTGCCAAAACCTTTCCTGTCCCACTATCCAAAGACCATGGCCAAGGCAAACACCCCCAAGTCAAAGGGATCTGTCTTTAATGACCTGGTGTGAAGGCTCCATATTCTGCCTGGAATTGGGATGACAGATCAGTTAAGTTCTGCAACAGCCTTTTGAAGGGAAACGGGCCAAGGCTATGGAGATACTGAGGGAGGATGGAGGGACGATACATTATCCTTTTCATTTTGGGTTGATGGCCTGACTGCCTCACTTGTTGGTTCCAGGGAGCTCCGGAACCTTCTTCTTTAATGCTGAGAACAAAATGTGAGTGGTCAAGGTGTGCATGGTCAATACAATAACAAGTGTCTCTCCTGCAAATGATACCAAGCTTAGTTTCCTCTGTCCTGCTCTGTGAAAGATTGAATGATCTCTGCTACTACTGTAGATGTTTGGATGCTGTGCAGTCCATACCCTGAAACAGTGAATGTCCTTTGCTGAAGGATACAGAGGTGCCTCTCTTGGCCCTTCCAAAGAAGAGCTACTTATCTTCCACAGACAAAGACTGTGTGTTTATAACATAGTAGCCTCTGATTTCAGTAGCCTCAGTGACTTTCAGCATCTGGACCCACTCTCCAGCTCCTCCTCCTTCCCAGCCTTTTCTATGCTCTTTTCAGATGAAGGAGGCATAAGGCACTTCCAAGCAGCCTCAAGTGCAAAGCTAGAAGATGCACAAACATGTCCGTTGGTAAATCCTGCACAGTGCAGCTTGATAATGCTAATATAGGGAAAACAAGCAACAGCTTTTCTTCTCTAGGCTGCCAAAGGGAAGCTATTCCTTGTCACACAAATACCATCACACCTAGCGCTGATGCAGACACCTCTCTGCTTGCATGCTCTGTTTTAGACATTTCTGAGTAGCAAACTCCTGACTGAAAGGTGTCCTATGTGGTTGCCCAGAGCTGGGTTGTGCCACCAGCGCTTGTGGAGCTTGGGGTCTGTAGCTGGCACATGGGAATTAGTTATTTCAGACTCTTGTTTATGAAACTGAATGGAGAAGCTACAGCTGCAAAGACTGGTCTGTATGAACTTGTACCTTGGTGTATCTTGTGTCTATAATTCCTTCACCTGTTTTTACAGTGTACTCTGCTAATCCTGACCCTTCTCTGCATTTCACGTAGATGGTCCCTACTTAAAACTTGCCACATGCAGTCCTGGGCTTATTGCTTCTCTTTAACTGAATCAAATGGCAGTGACTTTGGCAATGTATTGGCAATCTCTTTTCCTTCTGTTAAATCAGTCTCTTGAATTTAACCACAATGACCTGAAAACATTTGGGTTTTGAGTGTTTTTTAATTATTTTAATTTTGTTTTGTTTAAATGAAGCTGAACAGTTCCCACTGTATTCAGAGCTGTGATGCCCAGTTCCAGTAACAAGTAGTAGATGGATTTGTCCCATTTTGTTTCTTGGTGATGTTCAGAAATATAATTTGTGTTATCTTAAGTCCTGCGTCAGTTGTTTTCTCTCTCCCTCTCATTTTTTCCTGCCTTTATATTAAGCTGGAACAATTCAGGACTTCTTTCTCCTCAAAGAGGTGAGTAGCTTCAAAGAGGTGAGTAGCTTCAAAGAGGCTTGGTTTGTCCAGGCACCATTAAGACTGGGAGTTCTTAACAAACACATGGGGTGGAGAGGGTGATGCTTGCTGGTCCTTCCCTAAACAAATACGACAGCAGAATAAACTAGCAGCTGTCTCTGTTCTAGTCTGTCGTGAGGACTTAACACCAAACAAATGCAATGTATGGAAGGATGTGAGACCTCTGTTTTTTAGTAGCTATTAACCCCAAAATGCTGTGATCTTCATCCTCTAAGGCAAATTTGTTGATGGGAGTATGACACTGCATGGGCATCCTACCCCATTTGGCCAAACATCTCCCAGCTCCCTTTGGCCTGTTGGCGTGCCTGGGTGAGCTCTTAGTTTCCAGGCTGGCTTTGGAGTCTGGTCTTCATGAGACATTTTCTTCACCTGTCAAAAGGTGAAGAAAATGCCCTTTTCTGCCCTTCAACCAGAGCGATGTGGGACCCATGAGGGACAGGATTAGAAGCATTCAGAGTTCATAGCTGGATATTTTGGGTCCACTCCCTTGGATGCCACATTCCAGACAGGCTCAGCGCAGCTGCACATGGGGCACGGTGTGTAAATAGTCAAGTGCTGGCCAAAGGTTGGAATGTGATCAGATGCAAATCGGTGCCAATTAGTGCTTTGATGAATAGATTGCCAGAGTCCTCCACTTTAGCATGCGGGCGTGCAAGCCTCGGAGCCAGCAGAAGGTGCTGGCCAGACTGTGCTTGCATGCTTCCTTTGTTCCAGGTGACCCAGAGGGTTTGGTATCTTTTAGCCTCTCACCTCTGTAGCACTGGGATGAACCTGAATCAAATCTCATGGATAAGGAAGAGTAAGAGGCAGGGTGTGCCCCTGAAACTGCAGTAACTGACTTGGGCTCTGCCTTAGCTTGACAATAATGGTTCCTGTGAGGCTGAGCCAGATCAGCTCTGCTGGGCTGGGAGCTTGCAGGGCAGGAGCAAACCCTGAGCCATGGAAGTTCTGTGCACGCCTTCTGTTTGCCCACCCTTGTGCAGTTTCATTCCCATCAGCCAGAAATATAAGGAAAATAGGAGGGGAGGAGGCGACTGAAGGAGAGCAGTGTGCATAATTCACTGTCAGCTGCCTGTGCTCAGCTGCATAATTCATTCCTAGTGATGTTCTCTTGCGCCAAACTAGAAGCACTTGGGTACATTGGCCATGTGCAGCCTGTAGCCACGTGAGTGCCGGCAGTGTGTTTGGACCAGGCTCAGGGGCCCTTGGGCCTGGACTTGAGAGCCCTCATCACACTGCAGGGAGAGCTGGGCTTTGCTGTGGGAGCACAGCTGGAGAAGGAAGCCTCTGCAGATGGAGGAAGCACATGCTGCAGTAGGTGAGACTGGAGTGTATGGGAGTGGGCAAGGGTGTTACATGCTGCAGGGGCCTGGCACTGGCTGGTGTCAGTTGCTCCATGGCATCCCCACATGAAGGGAGAAGTTAGTCCGAGGGCTGACCATCAGTGGAAGCCCACACTGCCTAGAAAGACCCTGTGGCAGGGAGTTTGAGCCGTAGTGTGGAGCTGGGAGTCACTCTGCAACCCTGCGGAGGAGCGGATGGGAGTTTTGGGCAGCTCTCAGCAGTTTCTGCTATTTGCTGGCTGGGTAGCCGGTGCCCTTTGCAGAGCTGGATTGCTGCTTCAGCAGGTGGAGGAGCCTCTTCTGCCCGTCTGCTGCATGGCACAATTCACAGAGCCATTAATAACAGTGTGGGAATAGGAGTTCGGCAAGTGCCCGTGATTAATTAGCTCATCATGGACAGTTAATGGCCAGCCTGCTCTCTTTGGCCCTGTGGTGTAACTAATGGAGTAGGCATCACTTCTCACTAGGCAAGGCGCAGCCCTCTGCTGGGAGCGATGGGCAGAATTTGCAAGCTGTTTTGTTGCAGGTATTTGGTGAGATTGTTTTTTCTAATGTTGAGGGGGGATAGATCTGTGAGGGGACTTCCTTGTTATCAGAGCCAGGTACCCAACTCTCTGGCAGCGGCCCACTCTAATATTAGCTTTTCTTTTCCTAGCAGTGGCATTATCCCATGTTTTGCCTGTATTTGGAAGCACTCCCTTTTGAGACTATGTCTTCTTCACATGTATTCTGCTTGTCTCAGCATTTTCTCATGAATTAGTATATAGAAATCACTTACCACCTATGCTGTAGCACGCATGGAGGGGTGGCAGAGCCATGCAGTAATGAGGATCTGCAAACAGGGCTGTTTCTTGAAATCTAAGTGGGATGAAATGATCTGCTCCATAGGTGACCCTCCCAGGGGGCTGAGATCCACTGGGTGCAGGTCATTGCTTCCATCCCAGCTGCTTTGCATTTGTAAATGACAGGAAAAAGAGCTCTATTAGAAGTGCAACGTATTACAATTAAATTGCACACATTCATGTTGTTTGATCAGCCCAACACAGTTCAAGGTGTGAAGTTAATGTGATGGGACCGGAGCTGCTGCTGCACCAATAAGAGGAGCGGTGCAAGCCTGCTGTCCTGTGCCCTAAAGGGGACATGTTCCCGTTAAGGGCACAATCTATGACTGCCACAGTGTTTGCTGTTATGGCAGAAGTGCAGTGTGTTTGGAAACCTCTGTGCTGCAGACTGTAATTTCTCCAATTCAGAGACCTGTGAGAGTCTCCTGGAGTGACTTCCACTCTCTAATGTCCAGGATTGCCACTGTACATCTCTATTAGAGGCTTCCAGGAGAGACCTGACTATTGATTTCGCAGAATGTGCTGTATTTGCTGCTGAAGGTGATGCATGCCTAACCACAGCAGCAATCCAGCCACATGGAGGCACTCGTGAAATCTGTGAGTACCTTATCTCAGCACAAAACATCCTGAATGTGTGATGAATACCTTCATACGCTAGGCTTCTGGTCCCTCTAAGGAAATCTGAGGAAAACCCATACTAAGGACATCTGTGCTGGGAGCAGGCAGGGTTTTTTAGTGGCTGAGCAGTGGCTTTGCCCTTGCTAATCACATAAAGGATCACGTTAGCTGCAGATGCATTCAGTTCTTTCTTTCAGCTTTCCCCATGACCCACAGCAGAGGCTGGCTTTGCTCCTCTGTGACAAATGCTGAGCTGGTCAGGAAGGTGACCAAGTTATTCCTGGAGTTGTCTTGTGAAGAGTCATGCTCATCTGCCTCCCAAGCCCTCTTCCCATGGGCAGGCATGTCAGGGAAGGTTGTACATCCTGCCCCACAGGGGTAGTGATGTACTACATCAGGAGGACAGTATTTTACTTTGCTTTTCCTTTCCCTGTCTGGCAGCTCCCAGCATTGCTCACTGTGTCTCAGGCCTTCTGCTGTGTCTGTGAAGCATTGCTGCTCTTTCCCACACAATACAGATGTTTTTGCAGAAGCATAAATTGCTCCCGTCCAGTAACTCTTTTATGAAACACTTTTCCTCTGCACAGTGAAGAAAAATGTCGCTGAAGTTGGTAATTAAATGTTTACTGTTAAGTACTTTATATATTATAAAGTATATGTTAAGTACTTTATATATTATATACTATAGATCATTCCATCCATTAAACAAACCATTTAACTCCCCTTAACAGCATTATTGTCTATTATTAGGTTAATCAGAATTCACATCCTGTAACTCTGCATTTCTATCTAATTAGCCTTTCTTTCTTACTTCATATTTCTATTTAATTAAGCTCAGCATCAAAGCTGAATTCCCTGTGCTCAGCATTAGGAGAGGACTTGATCCTTTCAATGCCAAGGAGGGGCCAAGGGCCTCAAGTTTTAAGCAGTCTCTTTGGATATCTGCCAAGGTTTTCTTCCTTGAGTCAGCCCCTGCTTATGCCTAGAGAAATTTGTGTCTATGTAAAAAGCTGTAGGTTTGACACTTTCGCAGTTATCTCAGATAAGAGCTCCCCTATGCGTGGTGGCTGCAGTTAGTGCAAGGATGCTGCAATGATTGTGTGAAGCATCCAGTCACCGCCCCAGCAAGAGGACATGCTGGGTTTTCTGCTCTTGCCTTTGCCCCTGGTGTTTCTGGCCCCATGGACGTGCTGCTAACAGGTCACTGGCAAGTTTAGTGTCATGCAAATGACCCTGTATGGCATCCCTGGGTAAAAGGTGCTGAGAGTTTGCAGTGCTGAGAGCCTGACAGATGCCTGTAAAATGCTCTCCAGTCCCATCACTGAACCAATCTAACCTGCTGTTAATGCACTATCTTAACCAATTAAGATTAACTTAACAGTTAACCACTGTTCCTTACTATCCCCACTGGCTTTTGAGTGAAATCTATGTGAATACACGGCAATGCTGGTGATTGTCCCCTCAGAAGGCAACCTCACCCTGAACCTTGAATAGTTCATGCTACTGCTTAGAGCACGAACGTGACAGAGGGTTTTGGCACTTTTTTCCCTTCAGAGAAGACATGTTTTTTTCACCAGAAAAGAAGAAGTGCTGAAAACAAATCAAAAGGAGGTTCACAGATTTTTAAATCCAGATCCTGTTATCTCACTGGGATTTTCATTCAGGTGTGTGTTGGGTAAGGGGTTGATCTTCTTTCTCTCTAGAGAGTCAAGGAGTTTGTGTTAAGAGGCTCACTCTTCACTCTGGAGTGAACAGGTTGTCTTAAGGATCAGCAGCTGGGAGCAGCTTGTGTCGTACCTGACCAGAGCAAAAAAGTGCATGCCGATGCTCTTCCGCTTGCTCCCAGGCTCTAGACGTGTGAGAGAGCTGGGGCCAGTGAGACAGAACATAATACCTGCCTGTGCATGGGGTTTTGACAACGAGCATCAGATTTATATGTGGGCCACCTTTGGCAAACCTTTGCAGAGTTGCCCAGGCTTTGCTCACCAGAAGGATGCACTTTAACGGATGTGCTAGTTAGCTGATGGTACCTGCCCATGAAATGGGTGGATACAAGGAGGCCATGATACTATGCACCAAGCTGTGCTAGGCTAGGCTGGGTTTTGAGTGCCATTGTGACATTATAGCTCGTATTGTGCCTGCTGATAACATGTTCTTTGGCATAAATGTGTACTGTGTTCTCTCAATCCCCAAGCCCTGGGGTCTGCTACAGGAGGCTGTCAATTGTAATCTCTCCCCCTCAGACATTTATGGGGTTACCCAAGACACCTAATGTGACAGCATCACTGGAAAGTAGATTAAATACCAGGCAGGGAACACCTTGCTTGTCACCACTTAGCATCCAAACTGCAAAGGCTTTGAGGAATTGTCTGGGCCCTTCCAGAGTCCCTGAGCAACTCTTTTTGCTAGTACCAGTCCAGAACAATCAGCAAATTGAGTTCTTTTTATTAACTTTAAAAGAAGACATTAGCCTCAGCCAGGAGAATAAAACCAATTTATGAGGCAATTAGCTCTGCAAAAACGTTTCAGTCGCCCCAGAGCAGCCATCTGAGGAGCATCTTATTCCAGCTGCACAGCTTCTTCCGGCCTTGGGTTTACAGCACACTCCATTTATCATAAATAATAATAATAATGTATAAACAAATGGTTTCCTCATGTGAGTGTGAGACAGCCGGAAAGGTGATCTCTGCCTGAAACTACACTGTACTGTGGACTTCCTCTCTTCAAGGCCCTTCCTGTGGTCTGTTACTTGATAGTGATTAATTTTGATGCTTAATCTCTTTATAAGCAATATTATCTTATGTGCGCTGTTCATGGGATCTACAACTGCGTTACTTGCAATCCAGAGAACTTGAACTACATGAAGAGGCCCTAGCAGCAGACTTGGAGACCTCTGTGTGTATTTTCCAAGTCCCTTCACAGGCATTGCAGATTTCTCAATCCACAGGAATTGCCTGTTAATTCTGGAAGTTTGGGAAAAAGTGAAAAGTAGTGTTTGCCTCTGTCATTATTGTCATGATCAAATAAATTTTGGATGATGAATGTGATACAGGGATGAATGTGGATTGAAGTTGACACAAAAGTTTGATTTGCTGCCTGTGGGCTAGCCTGGGACTTCCAAACTTGCTTTAAAAGCAAATTGAGATGAAAAGTTAAAATTCAGTCTCAATGAGCTGATGCAAAATATTATTCTGCCAAGCGCAGAACTCCTATTTTCTGTATTTTCCTGTTTTAACTTTTCCACTTTATTATAAACATCTGTTTCCTGATTTTAATTACATGACGCTATTGTGGAGTGAAAACTGTACTATCAAACCCAAAACACTAGACCATAACATTTTTATTACAAATATTCTCAGCAAAGTTAGTGAAGCTCTACAAAACTTTATGATTCTGTTAAATCAACATTTTTTGACATAAGGTGATGCAGCTGAAGGAGTGCTGACCAGCTTTGTTTGTCTTATAAAAGGAGCAGTCCTCGGGAGAAGAGCCCCAGGCTTGCATCATTTTCACCTCTATCAGCAGAATGGAAACCTGTAGGGCTTAGTGTGCATTAAGAAACCTAAGGGGAAAGAAAGTGCAATTTTCTGCTCAATTATATGTGATCATATTAAAACAGCTAGAAAAAGGAAGGACTAGACCCCAGCTTTTCAATATGAATGAGGATGCCCAAAATACTTTCTTATGGAGACTTTTCATGTGTTAAAATTGGGCTGTCTGTATCTCTGTTTCTCTCTAAACTGTGTTTTTGAATCTCAAGGAGGATGTCCCCAGCCCTGAAATGCAACAGTCTTTACATCTATTAAGCTGAAGAGTATGAAGGGGCAGGGGGAGGAAAGAGGTCAGGAATTGATGAAAGCCAATATTCAGAGTCACAATCGGAACCACTCCTGTTGGTTGCTGTGATTTCTGGATGGAGCTGTGGATGCAACATAGGAAACACAAATCAGAGGCAGACCTTGAATGTCTACTGCTGCCTTTGGTCTTTGAATTAAAGACCTCACAGGGCCACTCTCAGGCATGGTAGATGCAAGCCCTTGAGAGGCAAGCTGCTTGGAATGGGACTGTGAGTGGCCCAGCACCTTTTGCAGCAACTTCCCCACAATTTCCAGTTGTGTATTTGCTTCATACTGCACACTGCAGATTAAGTGTGGGATTTATAGCCACTCAGAAGTGCTGCCATCAGTAGCTTGACCAGCTCAAGTATATCAGTGGCTTTGAAGGGACCTTTTTCTTTTTAAAATCCTCCCTTGCCCCACTTCTTTCTCCATCACTGAGTTGAAGGTCTGGTTAACATCTCCTTTGGAATAATTCTGCCTTTAAATTTTGATGACTCAGTGAGTCCAGCCAAGGCTTTTTAAAAGCTTTTAATTCTAAGCTTTGGGGGTTTTACACAGTTGGTTAAATCTGTAATGACTTTTCTTCATTCCCACTTGAACTGTCTTCTGTTCTGGTGCTTTTTAACTCCTGCAAGGCCTCATTTAGGCTCTATCAAATCACTTGCACAAGGAGAGGAATGGTTCTTCCAACATCCACTTTTTATTAATGTGTGGATGTACAAAAATGATGCTGTCACTGAAGGGATTGAGCCTGGAGAAGACACAACCTCTTAAGGTATTAGCTATCATGGCTGCATCATTCTGTATGGAGCATGTAGCAACTGCAACACTCCCTGTCTGTGTATGTAATACACAATGTGCACATACAGCACTAAAGTCATTCCTGCTTTTGCCCTCCCTAGGTCTGTGCATAGTACTGTCTGGTTTACATGCAAACAGTCTGTATGACCAGGGACACGGATGCTTCAACAAGCCATTGCTGGCCTTAGAGGAAGGACTGGACTCAGCCTAGTTTTTAAAACTTGGTTTTATGGTCAGGGCTTGTGCCAACCATCTCTGAGCAGAAAAATCTTGAGCTGCAGAAAACAAAATTATGCTCTCCATGGCTAAAGGTGAAGGGACACATTGGCACAACAGTAGCAAAGAGAGCAAAGATTCAGAGCAGCCTTGCAGAGAAGGATTTGGGGGTGTTGATCGATGAGAAAATGAGCATGAGATGGCAGTGTGCACTCACAGCCCAGAAAGCCAACTGTATCCTGGGCTGCATCAAAAGGAGCATGACCAGCAGGTAGAAGGAGGTGATCCTGCCCCTCTACTCTGCTCTTGTGAGATCTCACTTGGAGTATTGTGTACAGTTCTGGTGTTCTCAACATAAGGTGTTGTGATTTAAGCCCGGCTGGTAACTCAGAACCACACAGCCGCTCACTCACTCCCCCTCCTTCCTCCCCCCTTTCCCAGAGGGATGGGGAGGAGAACTGGAAGGATGTAACTCCCACTGGTTGAGATAAGAGCAGTCCAGTAACTAAGGTATAACACAAAACCACTACTGCTACCACCAATAATAATAAGGGAAATAACAAGGGAAGAGAAATACAACTGCTCACCACTCGCCGACTGATACCCAGCCCGACCCAAGCAGTGATCTAGCACTTCTGGGTAACTGCCCCCAGTTTATATAGTGGGCACGACGTGCTATGGTGTGGAATACCTTTTTGGCTAGTTTGGGTCAGGTGTCCTGTCTCTGCTTCCTCCCGGCTTCCCCTCCACCCTGGCAGAACATAAGACTCAGAAAGTGCTTGG
>JANHGB010043845.1:4980-34995 GCA_026283785.1 Coracopsis vasa
CCGTAGAGAATACCCGCAAGAACGACTCTACGGCAGATCGCTGGACCTGCCTGTCGTTATCGTAGAGCCCTGCAATCCAGGCTCCAATCACCTTGGGCAAATAGCGTGCAACCCGTTTACCCACGAGAGAGGCTACGGCACCCTGAATCGTGTGGGATAACTGCCGTACCCTACGACCAAGGTCAATTGATGCCCGTGGAAATATTTTAATCTGCAAATGAACAAATATAGTGTCACTAAACTTTTCCAGCTAATACTTCGCAAGTGTAGACATACCCAAGCCTCCAGAAATCCATCATCCAGAGTTCCCTTGCGCGCCTCCACACCCGACACATAGTCCCTCATGTCATCTAACGACTTGGATCTTGTGACTTCATCTTTTTTCAGAAAGTTCTTGAACGCAATCACCAACTGCGGTTCTGAGATTTGCGACAGATCCGGTGGCTCAGTCACATACGTAAGGGAAGACGGTTCTCTCCCTTGACTGGAGAAAGTAGAAGAAAAGCCCCCGAATGAGCCAAACGTACTGGCCGCAGCACGGCTGCTCGAAGCTTGCGACTTGACCTTTTTGCTCATAACGTGGGGTCTGACTGGTCCGAGCCTAAGTCGAAGCGGCAATAACGAGCGGGAAAAAGAGGGAATTCGTCGAGTGCTGGCTGATTTCTCGTTCTGGGCAATCCAACAAGCCGTGTTCTTACCACCAAAAGCCCTGTTCCAACGTTGCTTGTGTCGTCGTCGTCCTGTCTTTTTCTTTGATCCTGCGGCGTGGGACGGATTAGTTATCGATAGTCAGGGTCACGTGCACTGGTGTCATCGTATCGCCCAAAGTGGAAACGCCGACGCGGTCTGCGAACGAAAGCTCCAGACGATCTTCCAGCAACCTGACGCCACATCCACCTGGTCCCAAGCCCGTGAGGTAGTCGATCTACTAGAGCCGAAGTTCCCGCAAGTTGCGACCTATCTGGAGGAATCACTCGATGAAGTATTAGCGTTTACCGCAGCCCCGAAGTCGGTGTGGTCGAAGGTCTGGTCGAATAACCCCACAGAACGGTTAAACCGGGAGATCCGCCGGCGCACCGATGTTGTGGGCATCTTCCCGAACCGAGAATCCATCATCCGGCTTGTCGGTGCGGTCCTAGCCGAGCAACACGACGATTGGATCCAACAAAAACGCTACATGTCACTGACCGCACTCGAACACACCAGACACCTCATGCACCAAACTGACGATGATCACGGCGACCAACACCAGCTAACCGCTTAACCAAACCCCGAACTTCATACCGAGCCGAAAGTACACACGGCTACACCACTACACGGGACTTGACCTTTCGCGAGCGCACCGCGCGACGCATGTTGGAATTTGAAAAAAGCCTGGCGAAGGCCCAAGACGAGCTAGAAAAGTCCACGGCCAAGGCCGTACAGCAGGCCAAAAATGAGCAGCGTGGGGGAAGAGACGGTGATGCGGTGGGGCATCGGCAAGCAGCTGCTGGAACGTGGCGCCGAAATGGAAGTGCCAGCCCCCTCTGATTCCCTCTCTTCCAAGGTCTTCCCATAAAAAAAAGGAGAAAGATATAAAGGGAGCAAGTGTTTGCAGAGATAGAGTTTCCATTAGACAGACGGGCTGGGGAAGGAGCAGGTTTCTGAGCCCCCACTGGATTCTCCAGGCTCGGCATGCAGGATCCATGGGCAGGCAGGAAGGTTTGTCTGATGCTGCCAGTTCTGGGGAAAGCTGGAGCGGGATTGGGTTCCCACATGTCCCTAGGAAGCCCTGGCTGCCAACCCCAGGCGCTGGGGACATTGGTCCTGAATTGCTATGCTGGGTGCAGCTCAGCCCCAGACCCGCACGCTGCTGCACAGCCCCGGTCCAGCCACGATGGCAGGGGTTGTTCTGGCTGCTACCCCCAGCCCTTGGACAGCAACACCTTCCAACCGGTGTCTGGAGCAGGGAGAACCAGGTTTACAGCTCGGCAGCAGTGAGGTTTGCAGTCAGGTTTGCAGGGGATCTGCTCAGGGCTGCCTGGCCCTGTCTAAGGAGGACCGGTGTTCCTGGCAGCCCAGTGCACGCCATGACAGGGCTCCTCTTCATTCCCCACCAAGCCTTTGAGCTGTTGGGCCTCTGCTCTGGGACAGTGCTGTCCACTGGTCCCATGGACAGGCTGGGGTCAGAAGCTGCAGCGAGTGGTGGTGGTGATGGGACACACCAGTTCTTGTCCCCAGACGTCATCACTCCCATGATAACCGATCTCTGCAGAGCCTCAGGGGTACGAGTACAGATGAGCAGATTTGCAGGGCTTTAGGACACAATATACTGGATTACTCCAGAAGGGTATACATCCTAATGCGCTCTGTCCTCCCAGGAAAAGAGGAGATTACCCATCACTGACAGCTTTGCTGTAAAGCCCAGGCAGGACTCCTGGACTGGATGGGTTTTTTACTTCTTTTCTTATAATTTGCCTCTCCAAAGCTGGGTGGATTTTGGAGCACAGAGCTGACACCCCAGGCAGGGCAGTGCTGGGGATGCTCCATGGCACATGCAGCCAGCCCCTGTGCACACAGTGCTTCTGCCCTGACATGGGGCAGTCTGAGGGGTCAGACACTCTCCTGGGCTCCCTTCTGCAGCCAGAACATGAAAAGGGCTGCTCTGCACAGGGAGCAGGGTGTGTTGGCTCTAACAGGAGCTTACCAAATCCAAGCTTTAGTAAGGCCATTGGTGGGGCTGGCGGCTATTTGTTTCCAATTAGGGGGAGTGGGAGAGTTTTTTATCTCATAATAAAAAAGGCATTCTGAGGGGAAATAATAAATATCAGGGATCAGGGAAGGAAGAGGGAGGGGGCATCACTGAAAGACATAAACTCTGCCACCCAGCCAGCCCAGTACTGCGGGGGCTCATCACTGAAATCCTTCTTAGAGGATCACCCCTCCCAAGACGGAGATGAAGCCTGCTTGGCTTTGGGGTGCTGTCAAGGCCCCATCTGCCCCAGGGAGACCTCCTGGTCTGAGATGTAGGGCAGGCAGCGACCATTCCCCTTGTCTCCAGCTATAGGGTTTGCTCCTCCAGCACTTGGACCTTCTCTCTCTTCTTTTCCCCCACTCCTGCATACAAAGGCAACGTGCTGGGAAGCGCACACTCTTCCCCCAGCTCCGCAGGCTGGGGACCTGTGACCTGGCTTCCCCTCCATGTTTTGGAGGCTGAAACGAATGATGAAGACTCTTCCATTAAAAGAGCAGGTGCACATGCTCTCATCCCTTGGCCCATGGCTCCTGGGCTGTGAACCCAAGCACGAGTGTGCTTCCTCACTGAGCAATTCAGGGACAGAAGGAATATTTTGATCATGAAGCCTTAAATATGTTTTCTGATGTTCTGGAATGAGGTCAAAGCCCATCTGCGCTCCCTCCTCACTCTGGCTACTCCCACTGCCTGCCTGTCCTCCTCCAAAGCACTCCACCAGGATCAAAGCCTGATGGAACCCTACCTCTCTCCGGAGGGCCCCCAGGCCAGGTGGCTTTTCCCAGCCCTCACACACTATCTGCAGACCTCCCACTTCTAAAAGAACCGCAATAAAGCTGGGCCAGAGAAGCAATTAGAAAGCAGCTCCCTTGTCACATCTCCTTATGGGCTATCCTAGAAAAGAGCGATGAAACCCAGCGAGTGTGGCACAGGGCTTGAAGTTTGGGTGACCATCACCTGGCTGGGCCATGCCAACCCTCTGCCAGCGTGTCACACCACAGGCACATACTTGTCACCATGGGTGATGGCAGTAGTAGAGTGGTTTTGGCCATGAGAGGTTTTTGGCAGAGCTTGGGCACATCCCCTTTTGGACACGTCCTCCTCAAGAGCCACCCAATGTCACCAAACTCCTTCCCATCTCCATGCTCTCGTAGCAGTGTTATCCCCAGCATATTGGCCAGGGTTTGACCTGTGCCAGCAGCCACTTGGCATTTCATCAGGAGCTTGACGACTCTCTGGGTTTCAGGCGGGTAAACAACCTCCAAGCAGTGTTATTTCAGTATTAAGCTGCTGAAGTTTTGGGAAATACATGCTTGTGCATCAGGCACTTGCAAGACGAACCATCTCGTTGGGAATTTGGAGGAGAACAACAAAAATGATTAAGCGGCTGGAGGGATTGACTTATGAAGAGAGATTAAAAGAGCTAAATCTGCCTAGCTGGGCTCGCCGACGTCCACAGCAAGATATGATAACTATCTACAAGTATATGAAGGGCATAAATCACAGCTCGAGGGATTTGTAGGGGGCAACCCTGGGAGATTAACTGGGAGAAACAGACAGAAGTAGAGCACAGGAGAAAAACAGCACCTAGACAAGAGCTGGTGAGGACTCCCGAGCTGGAGAAGGACGCTGGGAAAGGTGGGAGCTCCTGGCTGGAGCCTCAGGAGCAGCACCCAGGGAGAGCTCCTGCAGCCAGGGAGGAGGCAGCGCTCACTGGGATTGGGGTACTTGGGTCCCTTGGCAACTTCTGAAAAAGGCCTGGAAAGCTGAGCTGGGGACTTGTCAATGAAGGGGGTCCATGCCTCTGCCAGTAAAAATGGCCCCAAGTAGGAGAGCTCTGTGGGTTTGGGGCAGCTGCAGTGGAAGGGAGAGGTGGCAGGGGCTTGGTGAAGACACCCTGTTTGCTGTCATCCACAGCAAAGCCAAAGAAAACACGAACTATGGAAATGAAGTTTTTTACACCCAGGTGCCAAGGACAAGATGTGAGGTACCACGGAAGCTAAGCTAAAAGGTTGTTGGAATTTTCTGTGCCGCAGGTTATGCTGGATCCAGGCTCATCTCACTGGTCTCACTCACATGCAAACCTGGAAGCCTGGGTGAGCCCAGGGCACCAAGTGAAAGTAAGTGAGGGTCAGTGCCTCGGGGTGCACAGGAACAAGATAAGGAGCATTCCACCTCTGGCTGAGGAGTCCCCATTTAACCTGAAGCCGTATGACAAGCCCTAGCAGGGCTGGAAGGAGTGGTGGGTAAAGCTGGGATGGTTTTGCCACGCTCAGTGGCAACTTGACTTTGAACAGTCTCAAGTGCTCAGTGGCAACTTGACTTTGAACAGTCTCAAGTGCTCAGTGGCAACTTGACTTTGAACAGTCTCAAGTCTCTGCTGCTCAGGAGCCATCTGAGCTGCTGATGGGCTTCCTGATGGACTCTGCAAGATAACTCACGTGCTTCTGAAACAACTGCATTGGCTCTGCCTGAGGCAGATTCCCACCTAGTTACACAAGGATGCTGAGGAAGGAGCTGGCACCCTCTGATGCAGCCCCGAAGGAAAAAGAGACTATTTCTGACAGCTTCTAAGGATGCCTGGCTCCCCCACGCCGCTACTTTTGATTAGGTTTTAAAAATATTTAATCTGCACAATTTTACATTGGGATTCATCTTTATTCCTCCAGTAATCCCTCCTGCCTGGTGCGTGAGTGAGCTGCAGCTTCCCCATCACCAAAGACGCCTGTCCCTGTCCTGCCCACATTCCTGCACAGCCCATCACGGACATGTGATGGCTTCTGGAGGAGGAGATGTGGGTCTGGTTTCTGCTCACAGAGATGTGCGGGTCGCACTCAGCATTTGCCATCGGCAAGCCAAAGTGCCGGACCTGTGGTGAGCTGAAATGAGTGGAAACTCCCTTCCATCGGCAGCGAAATCTGGATCAGTGTTGAGCTCAGAGAATAAATCACACCACATAATTCACTCAAGACTTTTCTACCCCCAGCACTTCGTAATTCTTCACGTGAAGCAGTGTCTGCATTTACTAAAACCAGGAGAGCTCTGCGGGTTCCCTGCCACTGCATCCCTGGGTGGTTTTCCATTTGCTGATGGGACAAGCCAATAAATGCCCAAAACCTGGTTCCTGTGAGAGCTGGTGCAGGGATGGATTGGCCTTTGTCTAACTGGTTTATTTTCTCTAACACTGTTTATTTTCTCTAGCATCTGCACATAACAAAAGCAGAAAGAGACAAAGGAAAGCTGCCTGGTGGTGCTCAGGAAAATGAATCTCCTATTCCCCGCCCAGAGAATGGAGCTGGTTTTTGGCCCAGGCTGCAGCATCTCCTCCCCAGTGACCCCTGTGGTAGCTCTGCCTGGCGGGTTGTTACCACTCTGCACAGTCCCAGGTCCCTGCTCTCAGCCACCAGCCCAGCTCCACAGCTGCCAGCCAGGCCAGCTCAGTCCTTTCAATGGTAATTTCCCATGAGGAGCTCCCAGGTTTCTCATTTCTTTCTCACCAGCCCAGTCTTTGGCTTACACTTGCAAATGACAAATTACGCTTTTGCCTCTAATTCCAGCTTCCCTGGCATCCTCAATTGAAGCAGCCCTCTGCAGAAAGCAGCAGGTTCTTTGCAGCCAGCGGGTGGTAGGCTTTTCCTCTTCTCTCTGCTCCCTCCCCCCTGCCTTAATTGCAGCCCAACATGGGCTTTCGAGGTGTATTAAACATACAAATTATTCTGCAAAGCCTCATGAAGTGCTAGTTACCAAGGCCTCTAATGGGAAATGACAGTGCAACCACAGAGGCTGTTAACGTCAAAGCATTGTCTGAAATTGCTCTGGCAACACAATCATTTTGCAGGGGTGGTGCAAGGGACTGGGCACCTCCACAGCCACGGTGTCACCAGGCCAGGTCCCCATCACTGGACAGGGGCTGCACAGGCACTGCTGAACCACAGCATCCTGCTGGGATCCGCCGAGGATGAGAGGCTCTTGGCCAAAGGCTCCCCCAGCTGCACCTGTGATATTGCACTGAGCCATGGAACGATCCTGATGGATTGGAGAGAGTTCAGAGGAGAACCAGGAACACAAGGAGCTGGAGGGCATGATTTATATGGCAAGTTTAAAAGGGCTGCATAATAGCAACAATAATAAGCGCTCAAAGCACATAGTGTTTTTCATCTTTGCACTCAAACAAAGCTAACACTACACTCAACTGCATTAACAACTTACTTAACTGCATCTCGTGCAGGCAGCCGATAGTGGGAGCGACACGAGAACCATCTGCAGGTCTCCTTAGAGCCGAAGCATCGAGGAGGGAGAGGAGCTGTTTTGGCTAAGCCCAAGGGTCTGTAATGAGTAGAATAAAGACATGGAAATGAGAAAAGGAAAATGTAGGCTGAGTATCAGAGAAATTTTGCCATCAGAGCAGCACAGTGAACGGTGGATGGAGAATGGGGGTTCCAGGAGGATGGGTCTCCTTAGGGGATGCTGGTATGAGATGGGTGGCATGCTGTGCTTCCCAGAGGCTGTTGGAAGGAGACAGGCAAGGTCTGGATCTTGCTGGGTTTACACTGGATATTCAGAGGTGGCACCCATGACAGTGTGAATGTAGGGCTCCTGGCTGATGCCCAGCTGCAGGTGCTGTGGCACCAGTGTCTCGGACAGCCAAGCTCTCAGGATGTGTATATGTGGTGTCCCCATCTCCTTGGCTCTGAGCTGTAAAGGAATAACATCAGTGGCTGTGACCAGAACCAGCATCACCAACTACTTCCTTTCAACATGGGTTTTGGTACCAGCTCACTTGGGTGAGATGCTGAGGGCTGGCAAATCACTGCTGGAGCAAGAAGAGGGAGACCTTTTATGCAAAGTGTCCCAGGTCCTCTAAGGCCTCTTATTTTAAATTGAGAGATGTGGAAGAGTTCACAAAGAGTTATGGAAACAAAGGTAGAGTTAAAACCAGAACTGTCTCTGCTGTGTCTTTCCACCAGTTCCCCTGGAGTATTTCTGCTGTCCTGAGCCCCACAAGTGGTGCCGTCTTGCAGGGTGCAGGGGGCATTCCCTGCGCTCTTCCAGGTTCACCTCCCCAGGGACTCCTCCTGTGAGACCCCTCTGATGGAGGCAGGGACCCTTTCCTCTACCCTTCAAATTCACTGCTGCCCCAGCCCTCCTCTTCATTCAGTGCTACCCCAGCCCCTGTGCACACCAGCCCCTGCCTCCCCTCTTCAGCATGGGCAGCGGGAGCCAGCGGGCAGGGATTGATTGCTCTGCTCCCAGCCCGCTCTCTGAGGAGGAAGACGAAGCCCAACAGTCTAAATATAGGCCAGCCTAACAAAGGCGAAGGCGGTGGGAGGGCTAGAAATTCGTCAGGAAAATGTGCTCTCCGTGGCTCAGGGATGGGCGGCTGTTTTCCCGAGGATCATGGAAGTGGACACGGAAAGTTCCTACCAACAATAATCCAACAAAGCAGAGGGAAATGAAAAAAAAAGAGCCTCTTTTTAAAGCTCTCTCCTTTCCAGCTGCGCAGAGGGCTGTGGGGGAAAGATAAATGCAGATCCAGCCAGAGGGGACCAGGGCATAGCTCAGGTCTGCAGGAAGATTTAGGGCCTTGAAGTTTAAAGGCAGGGCTTGATCATCGCACAAGGAAAGAAAAATCTCTGGGAGTGGATATCACATTAAACAATGTGCTGTAATAAGTGCTTTATGCTTTAGAGGAGGAGAGAGAACAGTGAAATCCCCTGTAAGAGCTAATTACTGCAAATTCCTTTTCAATAAAACACGACAAAAAAAATCCTCTCTTAACGGAAAAATCCATTTAAGGCTCAGATGAGGTAACTGAGGTTCATGTCCTCGGCGCATCGTTAGTGGAAGTCAAATGGGCTTTCCTCCCAGCTTGACAAGACCAGCCCAGCCTCCTCAGAGGGAGCTGCTAATGTGAAGCTTAGGTGTTGGGTTGTGAGTCTGCAAGGGAAGGTGATCCCTAGGGACCAAAGTCCCAGGCAAAAAGCTTTCTGGTGCTTAGAGAAGAGGCCATGCTGAACATCATGGTGAACCCCTTCCTTTTGACTGTGGCAGGATGCAGGCAGGGGTTGGGAGAACAGCAGCAGATTGCAGGCATCTACCCTCAGCGGTCCAGTAGATCTGGTCTCAGGCCATGGTAGTCCCCATTGTGCCTTGCCAGTGGTGCCAGATGTCCTGTTGTGCCACTGGCACAGTGCTGGGAAGGGACAGCAGGAGCTCCCCACCCTGTGGTACAAGGGTCTCCCAGCCCTGGCAACCCGGGTGCTCCAAGAGCCCTGTGAGATCTCCATCACCTCTTGCAGTCCAACCCAATTAAACTAAATAAAGAATTGAGTTAGGACTGGGTTCACCTCTGTCCCTCATACTCTGTGTTTCCCTGTGATTTGAAATGGGGCCAGTTTGGTGGATTTCTTGCACATGGGAGCAATATATTGAATTACATGTATGTCCAGTGCTTAGGAGAGATACATTTCTTTTCCACATGTTCATGCAGCTGTGTGACCCCAGGAAACCCAACAGTGGGGTCTGTCTTTGGAGACAAATAGGGATTGTTTTGTGTGTGTGTGTAAATGCTCCCTCCCCCTCCATTCTTCCCAGGCTGTGTGTCTGTGTGCGCGTGTATGAGGGGGAATTCTTCCCCACCGAACACATTCACATCCTACTAAAGCCAAACAGCATAAACACAGGATATTTATTCACCACAAACCCACAGGGTGGAAATGCAGCATTGGAGGGGTGCTTGGTGGCCCCTCGGCCAGGAGATCTGTCTGCTGCCTGGCCTTGGCTGCCTGGAAAGGGGTGGGAGGCTCCTGGTGGGAGCTGACAACGACAAACCTGCAGGCAAGTCTGCTGGGGAGTTCTCTGTGCCACCCCGACCAGACCTGAATGGTCATCCAGCCACCACTACCCTTCTTCTTTCTACCCATGCTTGATGCCTCCTGTATGCTGGGGCAGGCAGAGGGGCAATGAGGAGAGCAGGGATGCGGGATGCTCTCGGCAGCGGGATGCTCTTGGCAGTGGGATGCTCTCGGCAGTGGGATGCTCTCAGAAGCGGTTCCCCCCAGCACTCCCTCATCACAGGCTGCCTGCCCACATCCTTGGCTGGGAGCACAGGTTTGGCTCAGCATCCATGACCTGTGGGGACCTGCCAGCGCAGCCCACAGGAATGGGACCCAGCCCAGTGGAAAAGGAAGGAGAAATCCATGTTGTATAAATCAACCTGGGAGTGACTGTGGTGTGTCTCAGCCGCTGGCATTTGAAGGGACTTGTCCTTTTCATCCCCTGTGCTGTCACTCAGCATCCCGCAGGCCATCCAGAAAGGAAGGAGGCTTTGTTGATAAGATCTAGGGCTTGTAACAAAATAAAAGCAGAGGATGGAATGGATTTTCTTCTTTTTTTTTTTTTTGGTGGCTTTTTTTCTTTTGTTTGCTTTTTTGTTTTGTTTTAAAGAAAAATGTAGGGTCAAGAAAAATGTTTATAGGGTAGAAACCTGTTTGATGTGGAGTACTGCTACCCAAACACATCATTCCCAAGCAGCATGCCCGGCTGTTTGCTGAAATCTAGATCTGTAACAGCATCTTTGCAAGCTCACTTCCCAAGCACTGACTTGAGGCAAGCTCTGGAGAAACCTGGGGCTGGTATTTGAGCCTCCTGTGTACATCAAACACTGCCGGACTCCATTGCCAGTTCTGGAGTGATGCAAGGTCAAGGATCACTCGTGCCCCTGGGTCCTGCTCCCCGCCCCCTGGAGGTACTGAGCTCCAGCTAAAGCTCCTTAGCCCTGTGGTGATCTAACACAGCCACCCTGGCATTCCTAGCATCCCTGCCAAGTCCCAGCAAGGCTGCTGTGGTCCTGGTCAGAGTCTGGGGCAAGGAGGGCAGGTATCACCCCAGCCTGGGCAAGGCACCTTACATAGCTCAGCAGCCCTGGGGATGGCCTGGGACTAATGAGATTAGCTCCCAAGCTTCCAGAGCTGCCGGAGGAGGAGCCTCCCCGACCACGTTATCGCTGGCACAGCTCTTGTAGTGCTTGTCTATAAATAGGAGTTTTAAAGCAAGGCAATTAATCATGGTGCATGCTACTGTCTGGATGAGCTTATATTGGTTTAACAGCATGGATGTGAGTCCAGCATCTACTGCGAGATTTACAAGCCCAGCCTACACAGACAGACATGAGTTTCAGGCTCCTTCCAACTGTCGCTTTGAAGACGTAGTGTGCGTGTGGGTTATTCTGGTTTAACGAGTTACCCCGTATCAGCTGAGCTGTGCTAACTAACTGTGCTGAGCCTGTTGCAGCTTGGGCAGAAAAAGGCACCCAGACAAGCCACTGTCACAGTTTACCTGCTTGATGTGGCACTTGCAGCAGGCTCAGAGTCTGCACAGAATTCCATGTCATCATCAAGCTGATGAGCAGTACTATTTTGAGCAGGGGCAGCCTGCAGAGATCCACCCTGCCCTCTCTAAACTGGGGCAGTTTTGTGTGGGGACCTGACCAGGGCATTCCGTAAGCCACAACCCTTTGTCCAAACCCTGCACCCCACCAACACTCACTTCTTTTTGTTCCTAAGCAAGGAAAGGGTCGGTCCCTGTCCCTAACCAAAGGAGGTGCAGTGTTTTCTCCTCCACTTAACACTGTCAATGATAACTTCAGGGCCACCTTTGTCCCTAAAAGGGACAGAAGCCAGTTCTGCAAAATGTCCCTATTGCAAAGCAGTGTGCATGTAGTCCAGCCATGCTTGCATGCCAGGGAAGGTGCCACCAGGCTGCATGGACCCTCCAGCAGGTACTGTCCCCCTCTCTGCATTACCCACAGGTGAGCTGGCTGCTGCAAGTGCTGTGGGTATCTGGGGAGATGAAAGAGCCCCTGCTTGTGACTGGCCAGGCTTGAGGATGCTTCTCCCTTGATGGGGCTGGTGGCAGTCGTGCTGGGCCCATCCTGGTGGGAAGCCACTGCTAGCTGATGGTACAGGGAGGGCCATATTGGTTTCAGTCTGTTCTGCAAAACACTAACCAGCATGTGCAATCTGTGATCCCCCTGCTTGACGAGAAATGCTAATTGTGTGAGAAGGACCTGCCAACAGCCCACAGTATTCAGTGTGAAGGGGGTTTATTAGTATTATTACTATTGTTCTGGCAGCTGCAGAACAGCCAGCCTGGTTCACCATGGCTGAGGAAAGTGAGCAGGGCGCAGGAGAGGGTTCTCCTTGCTAGGATCATCCTGCAGCCGTGGGGCTGATGCAGAAGGAGGATGGGACTGTGACTGGTGCTCTGCGGCTGCCTGTACCCAGTTGCTCCCCCCGGGAAGCATCCTGCCTGCTCTCTCCTTGCCTGTGTTGTAGGGGAGGGACAGACACAGCGTTTCTCCTTGGGCTGAAAGTGTCAGTTTTGCATAAAATATGAAGTGAAAATCCCTCCCCCTTCATTTACTGCCTTGTCTGCCAGCACCTGCCAGTGCCCGTGCCCGCATCCCACTGCTTCCCAGCCCAGCGAGGAACAGGGGCTGCTCTGGATGGCTCAAGGTCTCCAGGACAGGGATGCTCAGGCAGATACACGGAACCCACTGTGCCGGGGGGACCTCTCCTGTGGTGTGTGGTGGATGTAGGACATGGAGTTTGTATCTTCTTTGCAGCCATCCCCAGCGAGGGGCTGGTTTCTGCCTGCTCAGGGCACCTTGCAGGCTCCTGCCTGCTGGGGATGGGGAGGGCAGAGAGGAAGGTGAGGGGAGACGTGGGAGGAGGATTTCTTTGCTGAGCCCTGAACAGCACCAGGAGAAGAGATTCCTTCAATTCCCAGTAATCCCACCGAGCTGAATAAAATTAGAGATAGACACAATGAGTCTGGCTTGATTTAAAATCAGAGCAAAACCTGCACATGGTGTGAAATCACGGTGGCTTTCCTGCTCTTTGTAGGAGAATATCAAGGATCTGTTTTGCAGAATCATCCTGACTTCTCACCTGTGGGACTGCTGATAGATTTGGTGCTTCTCTTTCTTCTCTGGCCTTGCTAATTTGCAGAAAAGGAACCAGATAAAGTTGGATAACTTTGAAATAGAAAGAGAGAAGGAAGATGTCCCAGGCAGCCAGCTCCTAATACTCCCCCTCCTGTTCCAGAGAATAAATGAAGTGCTCTTCATTCCCGACTCGTCTGCCACCCTCCACTGAGTCTGTCATGGACTCATCTGTGTATAAATTAGCTTTTCACAGTAATGCCATGTAAAATTATTTCTGTCATCCTTTTATCTGACCAGTTTATCTCATCAGCTTGTCAGTCTTAATTCTCCAACCTTTCTCTCCTCTCCGTGGCAGGAGCCACCTGAGCTGCCCCGGCTCCTTCAGTGGCACCTCTTGGGGTGTTTAACAGGGTGGCAAACCTCTATCCATGCAGCAATGCCTGCTGCAGCCGGCCAAATGAAACGGTTCACAACATGCCTGTCTGCTGGCACGACGGAGTGGAGCGGCACAAAGACTGCCATTTTCAGGCCGTTATTTATTGTTCAGACTTAGGCAATGGCATTTATCAGGATTGGCACGTGGTAGGTGACCCACTGCTTGGCGTCTGAGCCGGGCTGCACATGGTCACATCGGTTGTGTGGTATTTTCTCCTGACAGTAATGTTTTTGCATTCCGGCTTCTTCTGCGAAGGCTTATGGAAAAAGCGTTTCTATTGTCTGGGACTCTTTGTGCTCGCTTGCATGAGTGCTGCTGGAAAGGGAACCCAAAGGGGATGCAGCTGGAATATATTAATTAGAGATTCCAGATGAATAGTCACCCAAGCCCTTTCACCACCTTGTCCCAGCTCCGCATGTCCCACAGCTTTCGCTGAGGGTGGGAGGAAGGCACATGCCCCCTGCGCCCACCGTGAGGGCCAGGATGCAGAATGTGGCCCTTGGCAAGGGTACCGAGTGCCCCAAGGGATGGCCACGCTGCATCCAAGCACTCAGAAGCTGACTCCGAGTCCTTTAAAGCAAGGCTGCACCCACAGCCCTGCCTTCACATACCGCACCTACGTCAAGGCTTCTGTCCCACTGCCCACATTCCTCCTGCCTGCCTGGTGGACCCTCTCCCCCACCATCCTTCCCCTCCTTCTTTCCTATCGCCTCTGGGTTTTTCCGCTATCTGTGAAGCTGTAGGGTTGGAAAAATTCCTTTACTCCAGAGAACCAGAGGTACAAACCCCCTTCCTCCCTGGAGGTGCACGTGGTGCTCTGCCATGGCACCGGGTGCCTTCATGGCTCTGCAGTGTCCCACCCTGCTCCCCCGACCTGCTCCCTGATGGCCAAGGATGCATCCTCTACCCGTGCACCTCCTCCCCCCATCTCCCTCCCATGTGCTGCTGTGCTTTGATTTTTAGCAGTTGGTTGTGACTACTGGTTCCCCACATTGTTATCTGTTCTCTTTCGCTCAAAGAAATATTGTGGGTTGTAATTCTGTCTGCTACATCTTGTGAATATTTCTGGACTCTGAAGTTTCCCGGCTCCAGATGTTCTGGCCAGACCAGAGGAAAAAACCCAAAAAACCTCAGCATTAATAAAAACCTTTTGAAAATAAAAAGTCATATTGCGCAGTAGTGACATCATATCCGTGAAATATGACCTTATGATGTCACAGCTGTGAAATGAAGGATGATTGTTTCTTTTTGGCAAATGCCGCCTGTTTGGGCCAGACCTGTTAAATAAATGCACATGTACTATAAACATGTATATTAAACCCAGAAGTTGTGAATACTGCCTTGTGGTCACCTGGGTCAGGAAACCTGATGGAGAAAGCTGGCGATGGGGCAGACAGGGGAAAGGATTCTCATCCCCCTCACACAGACATCGAGCAGCCTTGGGGTTTTACTTTGCTCCCCTTCAAGTGCTCGCTCTGGGTTGCTGCTGGGGACAGACTTTGTGAGGCTGCTGTTCCGAGCCAGGATGGTGTGTGGATGGCTAGCAGAAATGGCCTGGGGACCTTTGAGGCTCCAATGGTCCCACTGCCTGGTGAAACCAACTGTCCCTAGTCCAAAGCTCTGTTGGAAAACACCCCTCACCAAACCACTTACACCTCAAAGCCTACAGATTCAGTTACCCTCCTCATTACCTTAACAAGACTGGCTGCAAACATTACTGCCTTGGCTATCTTCTCTTACGCAATATATTTAAGCTATTTGAAGCAACAGTCTATAAAATATCTGCACTGAACTGCCCAGCACCCGTAATCTTGAAACTCCCTGGCACTGCAGCGATGCAGCCTCTATTACACGTGTGCTTTCCTCACCCACGTACCTATTTTGCATGTGTGTGCAGCTCCCTTTATGAAGCAACATGCTGCCATGCCATGGAAAAGGTCTATTTTTTCCATATGGGCTGTGCTGACAGTGTCAAGCCTTTAGTTTAAGCTCCCAGCATGCTTTTTTAATTTGTCCTTTCCTCTTTCCCTTTTAGTCCTATTGTTCGCAGAGAAGTTTGTACCATTAAGAATGTGCAAAGCAGGAGGGTGATGTCTGCTGAGGTGTTGATAATTGATACCCTGAATGACGTGATGCTATCTCGGAATTTAATACTGATTCTTGTTCCTGCTTGATCAAAACAGAAACATTTATTTATGCATTTATTCATTCCTGAAGATGGAATGGGATTTGATGCGACATTTCAATTCCAGAAGTTGGGGGGGAAAATTGCCTTTGAATTTGCCAGGAAGATTTTGTTTTGATACTCCGAAAAGGAAAATTTCCTTGTCTTTTCACTTAACATGGGCTTATGTTTCCAAAAATATGCAATTGTAACAAAAAAAGGTAGAAGGAGGAAAGGCAAAGGTTGCAGCAGAGATGAAAAGTTGGGACCAACCTGTACCAACACTGTTTTCCTTTACTTAAGGCAATGAAAAGGATATTTTTACTTTTTAGCCCAATGCAGATTATTATTATTTTTTTTAATCTGAATTTTTACCTGGTAGGAACCTGTTTCTTTGACAGCTTTAATCCGAAATAAAAGATTTGATCATGCAGTGAGATGGAATATCACTTCAAAACACAGTGCAAGAGAGGTGGATGCAAGTACTGGTGTGTCGGGATGCCTTGGAAATTGAAAGGGTGATCGGAGGCAGCACTGTCAGAGGAGACTAAAGGAGCGCACAGAACTGGGGACTCTTCTAGGCAATGATAAGGAGCCTTCAAAAGGCAGGGGTTTAATTCTAGTCTGTATATACCAGGATAAACCAGGCAGGAAAACAGAGTGATTATACCCAAAAATAAGCTTCCTCCACCTTGCAGCCCGCACGCTCCTGCCATAGATAGGCAGGGTTAGCTCCTGGTCTGGAGGATGAGGAAAAGGGGGCTCGTCAGCTCCCCCCTCCTCAAGATACTTGGCAAAGCCAGAGTATGAAACTCAGCTGCATTCATTCCCTGCAGACATGGTGGCCGGCAGCCAGCTGTAGACATGTGGCATAGGGAATGGGAACAGCAGTGGGGAACCCCAACCAGCGCCGGCCGCAGCCAAAGCGACGATGGGGCCATTGTCTGCGGCGGCTGGTGCTCACACTGTGGTGGGCTGGAAACCTGAGGAAATTCACTTCCCCCTCACCCCCAGCATTTATATATTATAATGCAAGCCTGAAAGCAGCTCAGAAATACCCTGCAGGCTCCCTTTCTTGGGCTATTTCTGCATGCTGCATCCAGTCAAAGGCAGAAAAAGGCAATGAGATGAACCTGTCCCCATAAGGCTTCCCGACAGCCCCGGAATATCCAAGCTCACCCCACAGCACCCAGCAAGGGATCCCGCAGCACCCTTGAGAGACAGAAAGCTCTTTTGTCAGCGGCTGCGCTTTCCATTACGAACTGGACTGGAACCTGGATGAGTATTTCCCTGAGCTGGAGAAACACATTTTGCTTTGCAGCCGGAAAACGGGGCCCCAGCTGCCTGTCGAGGCAAAGCTGAGGAGGGGTGTGGGGATGGGCTGGGGAGCCCGTGGTGGAGCTCAACCAGCCTCACAGGGTCTCTGAAAGAAAGCAGGCCTGCGAGGTGTGGAGGGAGATCTCACAGCTTTGCGGTGCTGAGGAACCAGAGCCAACGCATCCTATCCATGTGGAGCCTGTGGAGCAGCCCCAAACCTGTATCACTGCCTGTGCTGGGGAAAAACCCATCACTGCTGGCTTTGGTAAGCAGGGATGGAGGTAACTGCCCTGCACACCCTTCCTCCTGCATGGGGTGTGCTGCAGGGGGCTCCTGCAGAGTCAGGCATTGCCCCATTTCTAGCCCCA
This sequence comes from Coracopsis vasa, assembly GCA_026283785.1. Lineage (NCBI taxonomy): Eukaryota > Metazoa > Chordata > Aves > Psittaciformes > Psittacidae > Coracopsis > Coracopsis vasa. The sequence goes on from JANHGB010043845.1 coordinate 21,943, forward strand.
GCCCCAGTGCAGCCCAGGCAAGCAGAGCCACCTCTGGAGCCAGCCCTTCCCACACCGGCTCTGACCAGGAATTTCTTGTTCATGCACGGAAAAAAGGCTTTTGCTTGAATGATGTCCTGGGACTTTATTTTCCAGGCTTGACTCATTCACTGGAAGGAAAGCGGGGTGTCTGAAACAGGGGATATTCTGCAGGCTTCAGGAAGAAAAACGCCTGATCCTTCCATCAATCCATTGCTCACCTCAGTGCCCAGGTATTGCGGAGCAGGAAGAAAAGGACAGGGAACAAAGGGGAGGGTGTAAGTGGCTTCCCTGAGGATGGCCATGCCTGCTGGCACCCAGGGCATACATGCTCTTGAGGCAGCATATGGCCGGGCATGACAGGGCAGGAGCAGAGACAGTCAGAGCCTGGGCAGGGGATGGGCTTTTACTGCGAGTGCGGCACCTTGATGTCTGAACACTGCTGTTAATTAGCAAGCATTGGTTTATAATTGCACCAGGGGTGTCAGAGCAGAAGTGACCTCACCACCAGCTAATTCTTGACAAAGAAGAAGAATCTGGGGGGACCTGGAGCACAGTTCGGCATTGCAGCCCTTTCCCAGCCGTGATTAATCCCCAGGAAATGTTCTGTGGTCAGGCCATTACCACTCAAATCTGTGGATGAAAATGAATCAGAGCAGCGTATGACTGTGGGAAAATTGTCACCAAACTTGGATGGTTTTGCTTTGTTTCACCACAAAATTATTAATGAAGCATTGAAATGGAGATGGATCTCTGGCTGTAACCTGGCATTAACCCCATAGTGGACCCAGTCAGGCTGCTAGTAGCTGCGTTCATGGGAGAACAACTTGGTACTTCAGCTCTTGGCTGTGTACAAATTCTTTAAATCAAGACAGAGAGACTGAGCTGTGAGTTTTACTGATGATGGCTGCCCTGTCTGGGTGTCTGCCTTGGCTGAACTCCCGCAGTCCTTTCCCAGCCTGCTCCAAGTGCTGCGCAAAGCCTGGTGCGGATTCTCCATCCTTCTCCCACATCCCCCCCAGACCTTTTCTCTGCCCACCTTCAGCAGTGTGTTTTCTGCCCTCTGAGGTTTGTGAGTCAGGCGAAGGAGTGGGAGCATTCTCACGGAGCACCAAGGTCCCTGCTGTCCCTTCCAGCCCTGCAGAAGCATCTCCTCCAGCTCCACAATCCTGGCATGCGGTTTACGGGTGGCGGTTTGGAGAGCATCCTTCTGAGGGCTGGACCACGCCATGAATCAGAGATGTATAACGAGATTCTTGGCAATGTGTCTGCCTCTCACAAATGCCTGCTGGAGTGGCTTGCCAGACAGATCTACAAGTGCAGCCTCCCTCTGCCGCTTGAAAATGAAAGAGAGCTTTGTGAAGCCACCACAACCAAATCCTTCTTGTGGGTGGACAGGCAGCAGCCGTCAGCTTGAATGCAAAGCCCTGCTTATGCCACAAAGCCTTGGCAGTGCACGAAGGGAGGAGTGGGAAAGAGGCAGTGGCTGCAGAAACGGGACACGTGGTAGGGCAGAGAAAGGAAAGGCATGTGGGTTGGGGTGTGAGGAAGGGGACGTGATGGGGAGAGAAGACAGTGTATTGATGCCTAGGGCTATAGGAGGAAGGTAGAAGAAGGACTGGGTTGCATGGCACACAGCATGTGGCAGAAAGATGCTGGTGTTGGTGCGGAGCTCACCCAAAACCCACAACAGCCTCCACACATGGGCTGAGATGCAAGAGCCATGGCAATAAATCTGTTTATGCTTCACAGACAGTGCCTCAGAGATTGGTGTGGGTTTGGCTCCTCAACAGCAGAAGGGGACCAACCAGCAACAAGGCAGGGCTGCACAACACAGGCATGCTCTGAGCAGCTCGGCTCTATGCTGCTTGAGCCCCGGGGCTGCAGGAGGAGGCAGTGGCAGTGCCAACATCCTCATCCCTTCACAGAGCCTGGGCCAGTGTGTGGCATCTCCAACGAGAGGCTGGGAAGAAACAGCAACCACAGCAGCATTGGTGTGAAACCCAGCTCCTGGTACAGGGGAAAGAGCCACTGTGCTGAACCTTCCTGAGCAGCTTGCTCAGGGACCCTCGTGCACAGAGGGAACTTAATTCAGGAACTGATTTTTCATACATGTATGCATATAAAAGACTGTTTGAGGTGGAAGGAGGTAGAAATGTGTGTGCGTAGCCTCAACTCCAAATTCATCTCAAAGCAAAATTACATATATGCATATTTTGAAGTGTATTCGTTTAAAATAACAAAAAAGAGCCATGAAAAGGGAGCAAATTCTTTGGCTAATAGGATCCACAGGGAAACTAAAAGAACTTAATAGCTCTGCAGCAAACTCTGTGCAGCACCTTCACATAGAGGTGCGCAGGAGCAGGAACGTGGGCCTTGGTGGGGAGGGGAAGGGAGATGGGAAAGGAGAGGACTGAGCACTCTAAAATTGGAAGTGTCTGACAAATGCTGTCTGGTGTCACAGGGTTACCTGAAGGGCCACAGGTCACTGTTATGTGTTATGTTGTTCTGAGGACAGCACCGGTGTAGTAAACCTGACAGGTTCTCGCTGCTTGTGTGTCCTAGTTCGCCATTGCCATCAGTCTGGGCTCATTAGGGAGGGAGACGTGTAATTTGCCTATTGTGTCATTAGCATGGCTAATCGGCAGCTATATTGCAAACCCGTACGTCCCCGTGGCAGAGCCCAGCCAGGCAGAGGAGGGAGAAACGGGGGATTGTAAGAGGAGAAATAAAATGAAGTGGGTTTAATTTTTCAGGGAACCAGACCATTCCTGTGAGTGAGAATGGGGCTGGAATGCTTTAGTAACCCAATACAGTGCCAGGCCTGCTTCTGCAGCACTGCGCCCCAGCGCTGCTAGGGAGCACGTGGAAAAAATACCAAGGCTTTTCAGAGACGAATAATCTACATCTCCTAAGCTGTGTGGCACACGTGCATAAAGAAACCCGGGCAAGGTTTCCTAAAGCTCCATTCAAAATGGGCTGTGATAGCTAACTGTTGCATTTATAATGCCTCCTGTTGCACTTTGTGGTTTAAATCGGTTTCAATATACTGGATTTTAACTGTGATCCCACCACTGTTTGTGTTCTTCCTCACCAAGTCTATTCTCTCTCTCTTTTTATATATATATGTACACTCATTCATATTTATAGGCCTATGTGATATACACAGTTGTGGTTACTGTACCACACACTTGGCTGACTTAAATGTTATTTAAAACGCGCAGTCTAACACTGGATGTGCTGAGAGTATTCAAGTGCTGAGGGGCAGAACCTTTCCTCTGCAATAATGGCTCCCAGAGAAGAGGGAGGAAATGAGGGCCTGACTTGCAGCCGATGGGACCCCCAGCTCCTTTCACAAATACTGAGACAGATGCTTACTTATCGCAAACCAGAAGAGCAAATTGCGGATTCCATGCAAACATGGGCTATGGCTTCCATGGCATCCCTGAGAGCACCCCTGGGCTCTGCCTGCCCTGTGTCACTGGTCCTTTCAGCTACAGCAACTCGTTACACGGTGATGATGTGGGCTGTGACTTCCCAGGTGGGATCTTCAGTGCTAGACCTGGCCTGTTAAGAATCTTGTGAAATCACCACTGTGTGGCATGTCATCAGGAGGCTATGCAGAAACAGCCAAGCTATCATCCAGAACACACAGACAATCCCAAATAAACCCCTCAGTTTTCCTTCACCATGCTCACTTTTGTCCATGAGTTCCTCAAGGAGGTACACAGATCTGCCTGAGAAGCACAGCACTGCTTGTGGCAAGGGGCAACTGGCCACAGGCTTTGGAGCTGGATGTAGCTCTCAGGACCTCACTCCAAGCTGCTGGGTTGCCAAAACCATCCCTTCCATCTCTCCTTTATCACTGACTCTGTTGTCTGGCATAGTTGGAGTTGCTGGTCTGTTTATTTGGTCATTTTTGTGGTGGGGGGGTGGAGTGAGGGTATAATTTTCAGCTGTCTATGACAGCATAATTAGGTAAATATAAATGAAAGAAAAACACATTCTTGAAGTCCAGGGACTTTCACATATTTTCCCTGTTATTCCATCTCACTGGAAAAATAAAAGCCACTCAGCATGAACATTTATTAGCAATTAGTATCTGGGGCACTTGGGACCTCCTGGGACAGGCTAGGTAATTAAAGCTTCCCACAGCCTTCTCCCTGGATTTTGCCACCCTGAGCTCCTTTCTTGTCCCAGCCCTGCCTGTCTGCGACAGGATGTTGTGCATTTGTGAGGCTGAGACCCGCAGCATCAACAGCTCCAGAACAATGCCCTGGTTGCAGTCTGCTAGGCCAAAACACCACCAGAACATCCTCACCTTTGCCCAGAGTCCATTAATCAAAAACCAAAGCAAATCCCCTTAGGGGAGGGAAAAAAGAGAAGAGAACACCATGTGAAACCACCATAAAAGGGCAATAAAAAGATCTAGAAGAACAGAGCAGCAGCCCAACAGTCTGCATCCTCACCACATCACTGTGAACTTCTCCATTCTCTACCCATCCTGACACACACTGAGCAGTCCCTTTGAAACCAAAGCCTTTGCTCATACATTGAAGACAGAATCTGTCAGCTTAGTTTAAGCTCAAGTGATAGACTTGGACGTATGTTAATGCAAGGTTTAGGAATCAACTTTGCCATCAGGACGAGCAGCGTTTCCAGGAGGTTGTTTGTCTCTGAAAGCAGGCAGTTTTTGGCAGGAGGAAGATGTAAACGCTCCCCCACAATGCTGGAGCCTGCGCAGTGGGGCATCGTGTAGGTGTGGAGAGCAGGAGCTGGTGCTGGCTTGCTCACTGCCTCATCTGCCCAGCGATACAGAGGAATACCAGGGTGAACAGGTCTAATACCCTTGCAGAGGCTACTGATGTTACTATTTTTACACTTCTTTTTTACCTTCCTGGATCACTGTTTGCGGTCCTGGTTTCCCCTCATGAAATTAAGAGATTCAGTATAGGCAAACTTTAGGCATAAGGTCCCTGAAAACCCCTCGTCTTACAAAGAAAGCACTTAGAACCCTCATTATACATCTTAGTAGTAAATAAGAAAAATCACACACATACACACTATTTTTCAATGACTTTGCTTTAAATCTGCTATCTAATAGTAGTCACAAATGAAAATAGCTGCTGTGGGAGGTCAGAGGCACTTTCAAAGTTTTACAGAATGTCTTAGGAGGGTCATGGTAAAGGTAAAATTGAGCGCTAGGAGAGAAGTACTTACTTTTACAGACTATAAAATGGGAAGAGAAAAAAACCTAAAGAGGGGATTCACTTGTCACCATGTGTAACTGCCCTGAGGCCCTCACAGCCATCAAGGGGCAGGCTGCCATCACCAGTGTGAGCTGCGCCCATGGTCCAGCCTGCCACAAACAGGGCTGCTCTAATGGAAGAGTCCCCTTTCTCAGCTCCAGCCACCACAACATCCCTCTCCCTGGTCCCCCTGGCCCTCCCTGACCAGCTTGACGGCATCCAGCCCTGTAAGCTGGGGGTTCATGTTTGCAGGATGTGCTCTCACAGCTGCAGTTTGTGCTATCCTGGAAAAGCCAAACACGCCAAGTCTCAAGATAACATTTCAGTTGGACTTTTTTTCTGCCAGGACCCTCAAAGCTTGTCAGTTGTGCAGCCAAATGGGAACCTTGCTGCTCTGAGTGTTCTTCTGATGAAGGGTAAGACAGGAGAGGACCAGAACTAAGACAGAGCTGGTCTTCCTCCTCCTGCTGGCAGAGGGGCAGGCTGGGGTGACAGACACCAGCAGCAAGCTGCAGCAACTTCCTCTCCCACGTGGAGAGCCACCTTGTTCCTGCACTGGACCAAGACCCCTGATGCTGTAAGAGCACAGACCCCAGGGACTGGATTTCCCCCAGAGAGCTCACAGTCAGACCAGGCTGGTGCTGTTAGGTCCTGCCACCCATGTGCCCAGAAGCTGCATTCCACCCCTGCACTGCAGTGGGGACAGGCAGGACTCAGCCTCACCTGCTGCCACCACCACCTGAAGCCTCTGAACATCACAGCTCCTTTTAAGTCTGACATTCCAGCTTCCAACCAAGTAAGTAATTGTACGTGTCACACTTATTTATTGCTGCCAATAATTCTTTGCTGGCCTTTTTCGTTTGGACTTAAGTGACTTCTTAATATATATTTTCTCACACTGGTGGCACATAATAAAGTAATCATGTAATTATTGCAGCCATAAATTTGTCACCTTGATAAATAATTTTTATGACTTCGAACAAGAAAAGAAAAGTGTGTCTCCTTTTCTGCAGTTATGTGGTTTGTGGTCTCAGGCACTTTAAGGGGTGGGTTAGTTTGTGTCATTCTTCTCATTCAGGCACTTAGAATTTGTTTATACTTTGATCGAGTCTTTCCTCAGCTGCCTGCTCAGTGATATTAAAAGATTTTCAGAATTTAACTGCCTTGCAAATCACAAAAACTCCATCTGGGAAGCTGGGTACCAGAAATGAAGGCATAGAAGAGACAACAGATTCTAGATCTTGGCTGATACGTCTAGGAACAATCCTGGTTCTTGGCTAGGGCACATACAGCTTTCTCCTGGGAAAAGGAGCATCAGAGTAACAGGATGGTAAAAAAAATCAGTGCTGAAAGGGACACTGAGCAGCCTCACCAGGACAGAATTACCCATTCCTTGCTACTGCTGACAGATGTTTGCCCTCTCCTTCAAGAAACACAATGACAGAGAAGCCAACATCTCTCTAGAAAACATAACCTGGAATTTCACAGTCTTCACAGGTAGAAAGTTTCCCCCTTTCCCTGGGATTTATAGCTCTTGCTGCCACTCTCCCAGCCCCTCCCAAATGCATCATGCAGAGCTGTGTCAGTTTTCAGAAAACACTGAGACCTTGGAATTTGTTTTCACAGTGATACCTCCGATTTACACAAGTACTGCAAATAGCTTGCTATTAAAAAACCACCTTTGCATAGGGCCTTTATTTCATTACGATATTGTAACAGAAAACAAGCGATGTAGTTACAAATAAAAAGAGAATGTTAATATTCATTTTGACAAATCAGATCGGAAATTTCCAACTGTGCAGCACTGCTTCATTAGCACTATTTTTTGTTTGATACATTATTTATTTTTCTTCTTGCAAAGGTTTTATTTGGGATAAAATTAGGTTTTCCAGGAGGCAAATTTTTCATTAGAATTTTCTTAATCACTTGTAGAGCCTTGTCAGCACGGTTGATTTCAGTGCCTTAATGCTAGGTGTATATTTGAGCACTCAATGGCATCAGAGCAGCAGTTTTCCATTTCCTCCTGTTCTCTCTTCCATCTTAACACAACACATCCTTGTATTGCAAGGAATCACGAACTGGATTCAGTGTGCTGCCAACCTGTATCCAAATAGCTGGTAACAGTGAATTTTTCCATTTCAAAACTCTCCACATGGAAGTCCCAAAGTACTTGAGACATTCGAGTTGTGAGTTATGCACCAGGACGCAGAGCTGTAAGTACAGAGCAGGTACGAGACTCACTCCAATTTAACGCTAGAAGCCTGTGGCAGAGCTGGACTCCGTGGCCAGGAAGCTTTGCACTTTAAGCAGAAGCTTTCAGATCTTTTCAATTTTCAGTTTTTCCTGGTGGAATGAAGGATACTGCTAGTGATTCCTGTATCACATACCTCAATATGCATCTCTCAGTCACCTTTTGAGGACCTCCAGCAAACAGGTCATGACCCCACTGGGGATCTTATGGCCCTCAGGGGCAAAATGCTTCTCCCCAGGGTGGATTTTGCTACCAATTGTGGATTATTGCTGCAGAAAAGAGAAACATCAGATAAAAAGTGTCTTTCCTTGTCCACCAGGATAAATTCCCTGCCACAGCAGGGAAGGGGGGTAATTGTGATTACACTGCTTCTGAAAGCTGCCCAGAGAGTGATCCCTTGAAAGACAGGTTCACACACTTTGCCCCGTCATCGTCAGGGGCCCTTCCTGACAAGCTAGTTGCTGCTGCTACTCAAGAAGCATGTTTTATTCATGCCAAAGAGTGTTCTTTTGGCCGTATCAACATCAAGCAAATGCAGCACAGAGTGGGCCAGTTGGGTTCATCCCAGGAAATCATTTATCTCCCTTAGGGAAGCACTGTGCAGTGCCCTTAAGCCCTCACTGATATTTAATGGTGCGAGCTTGATGCTTAAGCACTGTCCCTGCACTGAAGTTGTCTCGCTTCTGCGTTGCTTTAAGGCAACAATCACTAGCGTTTGCAAAGGCTGAGGAGAAGGATTTGTTTAATGCAGCCCCAAGCCCTGCCCTAATGGGTCGCTAATCCATACCCAGTGCATCAAATTTGCCAGCTGACTCTCAGGGGTCTTCGACATGCCTCTATCCTCCAGACGTTTGCTGGCAGCCTGCGGTTTTCTGGGATCCCCTAGGGAAATGGAACAGTGACTGTAAAATCCTCCTACAGCCCCCCCTCCCTCCTGACCCAAAAGCAGTTGGCAACCAAAGTGATACGCACATTACTGGATTTATATGAAGTGCTGCTGAGCAAGAAAGATTTGAGGGGGTTTAACAGCTAGATGGGACCGAGAGATGATCTCAGTGCATCGGCTTGTGCTTCGAGGAAGGGCGAGAGCTTTAAAGTAACAGAACAGCAGAAGCCTGCAGAGAGTAAAGTTGCCTCCCCCTGTCCCATGGGACGACCAGCACACAAGGGCCATGGTCAGGAGCCACACTGGGACTGCGACTGCATGAGGCAGGTGAATGTGTACTACCCAGAAGCATCCTTAGAGGACAAGACTGCTGGTAAATGATGCAATCTGAATCAATGCTTACACCCCAGGTCTGCCTGGTGCAGGGGCAGAGAAACTCGGTTGTTTTCTCATGTAGACTCCCATTACACTACAGTGCTGGAAGAAGCTAGGGCCTCCTGAACATTAAAGAGAGTTTTATCCAGCCATGAGACTTGTACGTGACCAAGCACGGAAGGATGCCTTACTACTGGATTTCTGTCTGGATATGCATTACCCTTCACACCGTCTCAGGTCCCTCTTGGTAAAGTGTGCCAATCTCATGGAACTGGGGCTCCACTCAGGGCATCTCAACAAAACAAAGCAGCACCTACTAGATAGGAAGTTAAGAGCACCCACTAAACCCCAACCCAGCGATCAAGTCTCAACAGAAGACTTAAATCACGTTCATCAGTGGTGAGGAGCTGTGGGATTAACCCTTCTGGCTGCTCCTCACCTCTTTCAGACAGAAATGCTTTTAATAGGTCAGCAGATAAAAAAGCAGCAGCAAAAACATTCCTTATCTCCCCTGCCATGCCTGGGCTCTGTAATACAACTGATTCCTGCGATGTGCAGACCTACTCAAACAAGTTTATCTTCATTCGAGGAACAGTCATACAGTGAGATTGCAATGTAATTACCTTCTCACAAACCCTAACTGGAAATCTTCACATCCAGTCATTAGCTCTAAGACACGCAGACAGGCAATTATATCTGAATAAATGACTGAGAAATGAATCCAGGAGACTCTCAGCCCTAATTCAACCTCCAGTTCACAATCTTTGGTGCAGCAGCAAGCTGTCCATCAGGCCTTCCTGTACCTGGCATCAGTCTTTGCGTGCCCCCTACCACTTGTCCTGGCCATCCCAAGAGTCCTGCAGGATATCCGAGACCTCCCTCCCCATGATCCCAGCACGGGCACATTACCTGCCTGCCTCCCCTGTGATCTGGGATGGACCTGGGTAACCCTGGCAAGGCCCAGCCCAAGGCTTCAACACCTCCCGAGTATTTCACTCTTGGCTGAACTCCTCCTTCACCTTTTCCCTTCCTCTCTTTTCTCAGTAGGTTTATAAGCCTCAATGCTGAATGTGTGAAGTCTCTCAAACAGGTGAGCAATAAAATGTCGGAGAGCTCACTGCAGGGGAGGCAGCAGCACTACAGGCTACAGCACGCAGGCAGCAAGCCAGGACACTTGGGATCAACGCCTGGCTCCAACGTAAACTTGTTCAGTGGCCCTGGGAAAGCAGCAGAGGCTTTACACAGGAGCTGGGCTTCCCTTCACGCTGTGCTTCGGTAGGGGTCAGCTTTTCTCCAGGGCCCAGCACCCACTAGCACCCACGGGGGCACAGAACATCCCCCAGATGGTTGGTAACAGCTCTCCCTCCCCTGCGGTCATCAACCGTTCTCTTCCTCGCTGCTCTGTAAGACTGGAACACCACTGCTGGCCAGTTTCCAAGCCTTTCCCAACTGAGTTGCACTGTATATATTTACCAGCTATCCTCTTTCTGAAAGCTATTTTAAAAAGCTAAATGCAACACTTCCCCCACAAACCCCTCTAAAGGCTCTCTGCATTTAATTGTCCTCCCGTGGGCGTGAGCATTACCATCTACCTGCAGGAGAAGGGGCAGGCGCATACGGAACTGCCAACCACCTTAGGGTACCCACAACACTAATTCAGGGCTCCTGTCTGGTCTGCATTCTCGCTCCCTTCCCTCCGTTTTACTGTCAAGATGGATATTTTATCTTGTGTGATTATTTACTTAACGAAACACAGGTATTTGCAGCCCAGAGCGTATTCCCCACTGGGAGGCTGGAATAACAGCTTTGCACTGCACAGCACATCAGGCTTTGGGAGTACTGACAGCATCCTTTACAGGGGGAGATGGCGCGTTGGGGAGGAGGAGCTGAAGCAGCTTAAGAGGTTATTTGATTGTTTCCTGGTTGTGAAGAAAGTCAGCTGGTTATACGGAGAAGGCAGAGAAGATGGGGGGTTGGGGGTGGCCTGCTGACGATGGGAACAACACTTCTGGCACCAGCTCTATACATATGGAAGCTGGATTCCTGGCGAGCCGGGGCTGTGGGTGGCCAGGTCTCCCTTATCTCCCGGGGGACAGTGTTTCCTGGATGCAGTGCCTCCACCCACCCCCAAATAAAACAGCTACAATTCTGTCTTTTGCAAAAACCTCAAATTAATGCCTTGTTATGATGCACAGGGGAAGGAGCCTCACTGAATACTCTCTTTCTCCATGCTCCCACACTGCCAGCAAGGCAAATTCATTTGGCTGCGGGAAGACCCTGCAACGTCTAGACCTCTCCTCGCTGCTGGGGCCAGGCAGCCATGGTCCTTCCCCGTGTTCTTCCTCAGAGCCCCTTCCCAGTGCAGGCAGCGGCCGGACCGGAGCCACAGGCATTCCAGAAACACGGGGAGATCAAAACCTCACAACTGAAATACATGTGCCGTGCGAGCAGTTGGTGCCTGAGGAACTGCTGCGAGCTCGCTGTCCCCAAGCAGGGAGCAGCGCTTTGACCTCCTAGTGCCCTCACGGGAAGCTGCATCCCAAACAACGCGAATGCGCAGTATGGAGCACCAGTGACAGAGGCGGCCCGGCCGGGAGGCACGACTTTAGGAGGAGGCGCCGAGCTGGTCCTCGGGCAAAAAGGGGAATAGTGGTGCGCGGGGGAGGAGGGGCAGGAGGGGGAGGGTGGCAGCCCCACAACTTCCATTACTCCATTGCAAGATCGGGATTCCATATCCCGCACCCCCAGCAGATGACCATCCGGGCTGTCACATGTCTCGCGTCCGGCCCTCTGATTGGCTGGCATGCTCTATATAAGCCGCGTCCCGCCAGAACTTGCTAGAAAGTGCTCTTTTTCTGTGGAGGGCAGAGCTGGTAAGCGGAGTTAGGGGTTTTAAAGCGTACTTTGCTTTGAGTTTTCTGGACCACACAGGCCTTCCCTGAGGCATCATTTCTAGCAATATCAGACCACTGCAAGATTTATTGGCTGAGGGGAGAGCTGGAGTTCAGTTCTCTGTCATCAGGCTCATATGCGGTAACTCCAGTCAGGCGTGCGCCCCGAGCCTGCGTCCCTGTACCCCTTCGTGTGAGGGTGGGCAGCTGTGCATGGGGTCTGCTGCCTGTTGCTGTGCATGTGCAGGGGGATGTGGCTGGGTTGTGGTACCCCCACAAACAGGTTTTGGGGCTGCTTGTGCCTCCGTGCTTTTCACCCGGCAGGGCTGGGTGAGGTGGAAGCCAGGCAGGAGGTGGGACGGGCAGGGTGTTTCTAAAGGTGGATGTTGCTGTGGACTTGACAGGGAATAATGACCTGTGGGGAATTGCTGCACAGCAGCCTGACGCTGAAAGGGCAATAAAACTCACTGAGGACAAAAAAGTGTGGTGCCTGGCATTCTGACCAGGAGAGGGACTTCGTAGCCTTGTAGCTCGCAGTGCTTATTCTCTCAGGTGCCTTTGGATTACCAGTATTAAACTCTTTGTCAGAGCTTGTGCCGTGTGGCTAGTGTTCACCATCTAGTGAAGTGTGGCTCTTGAGCTTCACCTTTCCTGGCTTTGGCTGTGATAGCCCATGGGGCTGCCCAAGGTGAATGCGGGAGGTCTGCCAGGCTCCAGCCAAGCCTCTGGGCTTGGCATGGGGATGAGAAAGTTAAAAAATGGGGAATTTTATTTGGGGGATACAGTCACAATGCAGTCCAAACGTACAGAGCTCATTGGTTTCTGGAAGGTGCTTGTATGGGGGCGAAAAAGTTTTTTAGGGAGGTGTGGGAGTCCAAGAGGTACCTGTGGGTGGCCCTGCTCTGGAGAGCAAAGGGCAATTGTGCCAAATGGCAAGGAAGTCCCTGGAGTTTGGGCTGCAGTTTGTGTCTGCCCGTTCGGGATCTCTGCTGAGGCACATTTCACCTGCAGTAAATCCATAACTGGAGCTAAGGGAGTGCCAGTAGTGTCACTGGAGGGAGAGGGCGAGGGGCGGCCATGAGGGAAGAGGGGCAGTTGTGAGGGTTGAGGAGCAGCCATAAGGGGAAAGGGGTGGTCATGAGAGGTGAGGAATGGCTGTGAGGGGAGAGGAACAGTAGTGAGTAGAGGAGTAGCTATAAGGGGAGAGAGGTGGCCATGATAAGAGAAGAGTGGCAATGAGAGGAGTGGCCATGAAGGAAAAGGAGTAGTCACAAGGGGAAGGGAGCAGCTGTGAGGGCGAGGGGCGGCCATAAGGGGAAAGGGGTGGTCATGAGAGGTGAGGAATGGCTGTGAGGGGAGAGGAACAGTAGTGAGTAGAGGAGT
>JANHGB010043846.1:0-16394 GCA_026283785.1 Coracopsis vasa
TGTTTAAGTTTTAACCCGTTACCCCTTGTCCTATCACTGCAGTCCCTAATGAAGAGTCCCTCCCCAGCATCCTTATAAGTCGCCTTCAGATACTGTCATCTTTCTCTCTTTTGCAGAAAGCACATGTTGGTAGAAGGGAAGGTAACAAAATATGCTCAGCCTAGCTGAATTTTTTCCAGTTGACTTTGCATAGCAAAGAAAACTCATCTACCCCATGCCATAAGAATGCTTAGGGTAAGTCCTAAAAAAATTAAGACAAAAAGGTGAAACATAAAGATGCTAAAGGATTATTATTATTAGTAGTAGTATTAATCATCACAATCTATTCAGTTTCATTTTTGACTTACCAAGAATAAAGAGGCAGAAGAAAGGAAAAGTAACTGAATCTTCTCATGGAGAGTCAGAATTTCATGCCAAATGTATTTGTGTCTGCCTGCAAATGTCTCTGTAATTTTAGCAACTAATCTAGGTAAATCTAGCACTTTCAAATACTATTAACATCAATACTGACAGATTCTAACTTATTGGCACATCTCTTTTTACTAAAGCATAGCACAAAAGAAGAAAATAATAATCTACATGCTTAAAATAGTTGGTTATCTATTCCTCTGGACTTCTAGCTTTCTCTCAGGGGAAATCTGGAAGTTTCAAATTCATTGATCCTTCACTTTACCATTATTCTTCGCTCCTTTGATCTTTTGGATATTTTTTGTTTGCTGTCACATTTTTGCTGATTTGCTTTTAAATTATAAACCTGATTTTAGCTTCATTTTTCTTAAATCACTTGCCACAATCCTTTAGAAAAATCTACTTGCAGTTTCATTCTTAAGGCCAACCAAAGATTTACAATATGCTAAACTGGGCAAAAATTCTGTAGTAATCAGCACAATATATTTTATACTCTATCATAATATTTTTTCTGGTTCCATGTCGATATAACTTTTTCTGCTTTTCACAATAGTTTACAACTGAAATAATTTAATACAACAGTTGTTATATTTTTATTGCAAGCTTATAAAACTTGTACGGTAAGTCTCTTCCATGCAGTATATTACACAAAGAAATGACAGAGAAGAAGGGGAAGGGATGATTACTAAAACTGTAATTCAGTCTCCAAGTTCTGAATGTGTCATAAAGTGCTCCTGGCTCACTTGCGTACAGCACATCTTGTCAGTGTTCCTCAAATGAACCACCTCTTCATAGTCAGTTCTCCTTATCTGTTATTTTAATATTGATATAGGAAAAACAATGATTTCACATTTCAGGCAATGCACTGATGAAGCGGTGGTTGGGGGGAAAGAACCCAGCCTAAAGAACCCAGCCTAAAGAACCAAGGGGCAGGAATGCCATTACCAGCTCTGCCACTGAGTTGCTGGAAGTAATTGGGCAACTTCCCTTGGCTTCAACAACATATATAAAGACATGCTTTGTTTAATTTTGCAAGTGCTCCTAATGCTCTAAAGACATGTGTCTCCATATGTCTCAGGCAGGACTTTGTGTCTGATTTTGTGCTTCTAAGCAACTGCAATTCTTGATGCTTTGGAAAATCAATCTCTGAATTTTATATTTTAATTTTTTAGAATAGAAAAAATACTTTCCTGTCTTTGCGAAATGCTTTGAGATTGCTTGATGAATAATTGTTACTGTCTTAGTATATCTGAGAGCTTATGTAAAAGATTCTGCTTCAATGCATCCCTCAATAAGACTCTTTTAAACTATGTTTTACATAACAGACCCACTTTATATACTTTTACAGAAACAGTTCTGTCCACACCTACAAAGCAGGTCACGGTATATCCGTAAGAACGTACAAGTCTCCTACTTCTAAAATTGCTTTGCTGATAACATACATAAAAATAATGGACATTGATCTAAATTTATGTCAGAAATACATCTTACTCACTTGAAATGTTATGTTTATTTATCTTTCTGGAGTAATTATTCAAATTTTTGAAACTTTGGATAAAAACTTAAACTAGCTGTCGTACAGATTCTTCATCACCTACTGCAGTAAACCGTTTTTGCACAAAATGCATCGTAAGAACCCTTCTCCTCTATGCCGAGACTTTTAGTAGAAGAGCAAGTATCACATGTACCTTACAGAGATAAAGCATTTTAGTTTCTAAAAATGCAGAGGATGTGTCCGATGACTTGCCGCCCCACCCCCACCCCCCTAATTAATTCCTGTAAATCATTGAGCTGTATCATCTTAATACTGCTAATACAAAGGCTCTTGCCTGGATGATTAAGATTTCTTAGCAGGAATCAGCTTGTGACCCTACGAGATAAAACACAGCCAGCTGAAAAATAAACTTACTTACAAACTTTTCCAGTTATCCAAAAATATCAAAGGAGTGTAGATACATGAAGATTATTTTCTGAATTGTGTTGCTATGATTTCAGCCCTTGCCTACACAGATCACTCACTTCGTTGAAGGACCACAGATGCCTGCATACTCTCTGAGATTTTTTTTTAATCTGATACTTAAATCATACAATGCCAAAAAGGAATAATGGAAATAAAACCAGCATTGTACTCCTCAGTTAAGCAGCAAGATTTATTTTTTTTTTTCCACCAAAATATAAAGAAAAAATCAAACCAGATATGCTTACGGGCTTGAGAAACTTCAAGAGAAGTATCTAGGAGATAGCAACTCAGTTTATTTTGACAGCCACCTTCCTCCTCCTCATTAAAAAACTTGATATGTATGTTTGTAACTACTATGTTTGCATATTTGTAACTACAAAGATAATTAGATCAAGCCATCTGTATTGTATGATGGAATTTAAGAACTGTACTAAGCTCCCCCACTGGAGAGATGGTTGTATGCTTGATCAATTGAGTAATGTTTGGTAACTGATCAAAAATGTCCTGCAGGTACTGTTCTAATTTCCGTTTATTGCCTATCAAACCTGAAA
The DNA here is from genome assembly GCA_026283785.1 of Coracopsis vasa. Lineage (NCBI taxonomy): Eukaryota > Metazoa > Chordata > Aves > Psittaciformes > Psittacidae > Coracopsis > Coracopsis vasa. The sequence continues at coordinate 2,920 of JANHGB010043846.1, forward strand.
TCTACTAGTCAGAATACTGTTTCCAATTGAATGAGACAGACTGTGGATTTTCTTCTGTAATCCTTTTCAAAGGATTCACTAAGAGTAGGGATATTAGGAAGAAATCATTCGGAAGGCAGGAAAACCTTCTAAGTAATAAACAAGATATCATCCTTGTTTAATCATTAACTCCTTAATGCCAACCTAAACGGATACATCAAGATCATGATTTGTCTACAGAATGCACTATTTTCCATATGGAAATGTCTAGAAGTCATCTATTACTAGTTCTGCTTTTCCATATAGCAGACACTGAAATCAATATGCTGCACTGGTTCAGTAAATTTGTCTCTTAACAAGTTAATAAAACAGTGATCCCCACCCAGTCTTTCCATCAAACTTTCATAGAAAAAATGAGAATATTAAACGCACTAAGATAGGGAAGATCTGCTCCATTTGCTCTGCAATGATAATCTTTTACAAAAGAGGATTTTTATTATTAATTCTTCGCCTTCTGGGGATATTATAATTTCCTAGAATGTAAAAAAGCCTTAAGCACAGCAATTTGCTGAGCTAGACTGAATTTCAGGATGTTTTAAATGAGCTGATAAACAACTGCATAATAAGCAATTATTAGATCCAGACTGTACATTACAGATATACCAGTGAACCAGCCAATTGACAAGCAAGCTGCAGATATTGTTTTTAAAACTATGAGTCAGTGCTATGCTTTGACGTGCATCACAACTTTTCTTTTAACAAATTAAATACCCTACTGCTTTTTTCTTTAGAAATGCAGATTATTCTATCAACCAAATCCTTGGGGTCTTAATCACTGCACACAGCCCTCTGTGTATGAATAATAAGGAGTTTACAGGCTGAATATAACTCATGTGCTAAAAGTGATTAGACTGAATTATTTTTTTTTCAATTAAATAGTTACAAATCAATTGTGTAGGCATGTTAAACTCAAGACCTAGTTTATTTCTGAAGCCTAGAATTCTGCACCTCTTTAATGAAATATATTATTTTACCTTACAAAATAAAGAATGTAATCAGATACACTACAAAAAAGTCAAGTGTAAAATTAATGTAATTTATACTACCACATTTTCAAGACCAGGGTATTTGTTAATTATATATAATTTTGTCAAGCAGTCAGAGAATGGCAGCCAAATGAGACAGACAACAGTAAGACTGTTTGAGATGCAGAATAACATTATTAGATGAGCTTTTCTCTAAAAAAATCAGACATGGAACTGATGTGCTGATACTATGTTGGGCTGGTATCTATAGTGACACCTTTAGGTTTCAGCACAGATCTACTGAAATGATAGTCCATTGAAATGAATGGCACAATTCCCACCATTCACAATTACTGTTTCAAGATTTGACTGCATCTAGAAGGACTACTTTCCAAGAATTTATAGTGATTTATTTATATCAGTCATGAGTGTTATAAACGTATTTTTTTAAAACAAACAACAAAAAAAAAAATCAAATCAGAACCACTATTGTGCACAAAGAACAGATATTGTTTTAAATTCTCATGTAATTTAATGATTTAAAAGCTAGAGATCTAATGAAAAACAGCCCTCTGCTCCAAAAGATTATTAATCCCATTTTAAAATACACTATAGGATGAAGGGTCCCTTGGAGATGTCTGTCACCCAACACAAAGAACCTAGGTCATTACGTTAAATAAAATGGTTAACTTCTTTTAGGCAGTTAGAAAAATTGATGTTATCATAGCTGTCCTGGCAACTGTGAATTGCATCACTCTTGTTTATAATAGCAACATGGAATTTAAATGGACCTCTGGTTAATTGAGTTATTACTGCAGACAACTTCACTGCACAGTCCCTTACATTAAATGATCAGCTATTTCAAATTCTTCTGGAATGGTTTTCCAGCCTCAAAACACCACCTTTAAATGGAAATTTAACCAATGTCCATAAAAGACAGTAAAGCTAAATTGTAACACTTCCAACAGCAAGATTTAGATAAATATTTAGAGATGTATTACAACCTCATTGTCTACTAAAATTTTCCTTGTCACTCCCATTGCTCTGAAGAGTTTAATATTAAAAAGGTGCAGAATACAGAAGTTTGCTATAAAGTGATTCTAGCTTGGAAGAGGTTTTAAAGGAAACAGATTTGAAGTAGTTAGAAATGCGATAGTATAAATTGGAAGCTTTTTTTAGTCAGATCTACTTTGTAGTCGGCATTTCCTCTTACCTTTGCAACTGAGAGCATTTCAAAACCCTTATAAAAGTGATTGGTCTTCAAATTTATCATGGCTCCAGGGCTAAATTTAGACTTTAGGCCAAGCTTAATTTTGAGCATTGAAAACAAAGTAGCTTTCTCTGACAGGTTAATTAAAATAAAAGAAGCTATTTAAATCTGCCCAAGGATATGCATGTCAATGGTAGTCTTAGTGGTGACATTTGGTGGGCAGTGTGTAGATGAAATAGTCAAATGGATGCACCACAGAAAGTAAATTTTTTGTGCAGCAAGGACATCATATACACACAGTTAGGTAAACTATATGTACATACTTTTGGCCTGAAAGAACCAGTTTTATCTAAGGCTAATACACTGGTTCTGCTCTAACTAAAGTAATTATTAACTAAGGGTCACCAAGTAAACCTTCACCTGCTTTTGTGAAAGTTAAGAGGTGTTAACTTGGTGATATATTTCCCTACATTTATAGGATTACTAGCAAAGAATCCCTACAAAGCATTGTGGAACTGGGAGGTGGGAAAAGGATTTTGGTGGAACAGATTGCAATTTCTTGCATTCTTGTATCCAGCTAAAGAGTTTTAAACAGTTGCATACAGAAGCAGCATGATTGCAGATCATGCTTGTAGCCTACAGGGATGTCGTAGAAGAGTGTTAAAGAACATCCCTTTAACAAACTACTACACCTCTGGATTGGAGATGCATGGTTTAGAGAACTCTCTTCTTTCACACATACTGTCTTCTACAGGTATGGGATTCTATGGTGCTGATTTTAATACTGAACTTGTTAATCAGTGCAAGAAATACAAAATTATTTTAAATTTGGAACAGGATTAAACAAAATAATTCTGATTCCGTTCTAAGTCAATGGTAAACCTAGTAATTTTAGTGAGGTCATCCTGACCCCAAGACCACACGATAAGGTTTCAACAAGCACTGAACAAAACAAATACACCTAATACAAATGTCTGGCCTAAGTGACTGGCTAGTTCGCCCAGCTCAAAACCACCCTGAAAACTGCACAAAATGGTGCCGAGAGGAAATGCAGAGGACACTGTAGAGAATGCCGACAACTGGGAATGTTTTCTGGCACTGTACCATCCTAGATATAGCTGTACTGCTACAAAAAGCAACTATATTGGCTGATGTGACATAAAGAAATTAACCTCACACAGTCACCTTTGTTAAGAGATGCAAAGAAGACCACCAAGTTGGCAGCCTTTGTTCCTTTTTCTGATTTGGTTCCAGATTGATTAACCATCAATTAGAAACAGGTCTTTCACTCTGACAGTTTTCTGTCATCCTTTGAATCAATGAAAATGTCTTCTAGACAACATCAGCCAGCCAGAACATAGCAAGGCAAGGCCTATCTGCCTCAAGATAATTTAATCCTCCAGGAAAGGAATCACTACTGGTAAAGGAAATCTATGATAATTTTGCAGAAGGGCCCAATACTAACTCTTCATGTGTTATGAACATCAAAAAGAAATTACCACTGGCTCATATACATGCAGAATAGTGTCAAACATAAAAATTGGCTGAATGCTGACAACTACGTGCCTTCTCAATAATTTGGACTTACTACATGGTAAGAATTCAATGTTTTTAGCAAGAACCATTCTGAGACTGAGATGCTTTTTAATTTTTATCATAGAATCATAGAATGGTTTGGGTTGGAAGGGACCTTTAAAGGTCATCTAGTCCAACTGCCCTGGAAGGAGCAGGGACCTTTTCAACTACATCAGGCTGTTCAGGGCCCTGTCCAACCTGAGTCTGAATGTTTCCTGGGATGAGGCATCTGCCACCTCTCTGGGCAACCTGTTCCAATGTTTCACCACCCTCATGGTAAAACCAATTTTCTTTGAGTACTTCTAAAATGATGTGTTATCCTCACTTAAAGCCAACGTCTGGCACGCTTTTCACATTGCTAGCTTTAGCCTATTCTGTTAAGGAAAAACCTCTCCACAACAGAAAAAGATACAGGCTGGCATATCTCTGTGCTATGTTTGAATATCTGTACTAGGAAGAATAATGTTAAGTGTGATTTTACTATTAGTTCTGATAATAAGAAAAAAAGACTTAAATGTATGCAATACAATCACATGACTGACTTCTGATAATGCTCCACTAGTTAAGCTACTGTTCTTATGAATTCTTAAGAACACAGCCTATACAATTCCACTTTATCAGTACTATTTCATGGGTTTGACTACAGGTCATGTGGATACAATGCTGCTGCTTTACTTGCACAATTAGTCTTAAATATGCAATGTTTGAAAAGTCTGACCTAAAGCCACAATATTCACAAATATGCTTAATTTTTAGACTTTGGTCTTTGTCACAGCCACTAAAACCATTTTAATAAGCAAGGCTTAATTATCTCATAGTAAGGATAGACTATACATAAATTGATTTACTTTTTTTTTTTTTTTAATAGATTGATTTACCGACATGATAGTGAAGTTCCAGTTACCATGTGACAGGTCAGTATCTACCACTTTGAGCACAGTCTTCCATGTATTGTTTAAGCCAAGACCTTTAACTGCACAATAGTATGTCAGCTCAGCAGAATGAAATATTTTCTACAGCAAACAAAACTACTGAATCCAAGCTATCAAAAGAAAATTAAATACATCTCCACACTAAACCAAACTTTTGCAGGACAAGTTGATGTGTTTAATTCTGTATCAGTATCTTTTCAGTTTACTGTTCTAACATTACAGCAGTTTATTTTTAGAAGTGATATGTTAGAAAGGATAATGTGATTTGATGCAGGCATAGTTCATTAATACTTTTAATTTCTTAAGTTTCAAAAAGGAAGGCAGTTTTATACATTGAATTTGTCCTGTTCTGACTTTCTCTATTAAATTTTATGCAGAATTCAATGGAAATTTTCATCTCTCATAAACATTTCCTGTCTTCAATCCTGGCCACAATTTCTCTCCAAACAGAGTAGACTCTCCTGTGAGGAATAAGAAGCCATATTCTTTTTGGAACCACTTTAATTAAATTAGCTACTAGTCACAACTCTCTGAAGGTGATGAGTACATGAAAAGGAGAATGGAGAAAAATTGTACTTAAGAAATAATTTATTCAAGAAAGCATTTGCCTTCCTGAGTGACTTTGTGCAAATCAGTATCAATATATTGTGTGAGAGACTATTTTATGATTGTATGACAGTTTGCTATATGGACTCTACTGCTTAGAGCAGTTTGTAAGTTTCCTTAAAAACATCAAGGAAAAGCACTTTCTTTCTCAGGCTTTTTTAAAGACACTGAGAAGTATCCCTTCCCTTTGATTACAAATTATTTAATTTTGCCACCAATTTGCTTCCTTGTCTTCTATGGCTCAGTGCATTCTCATTTCCCACTGACACAGACAATTAGTTGAAGAGGGAAAAACCTCAGTTTAACCATAAAAAGAAAAAAAAGGCAACAAATAAAATGACTAGAGACAGCGAGTAGTCAGAGCCACTACCACAAACTGAAGTGTCAGGAGGAAACCATGCTCTTCATCTAAACTTTTAATTGCTAATTCACAAATTATTAGTCTGTTTACTCCTTACTGAGCAAAATTAACTTGTGCTAACCTTTAAGGCCGTCAGTAATTTTAAACAGCAAACATGCATGTTCGAAGCCCAAAACACACTTACAAATTTTAATAGCCAATCTTTCTTCATCCTACTTTGTGGCCACAACATAAATGAAAATATATTTCATTGAACTGCATCTATAAGTAACGGTGAAATTTGCTACCAACAGAGCAATACCTACACAATGACAATACAAAGGAACCAAGGCAAGGAAGCAGGTTTGTCAGAATGATGATGATAAAAGCCAAGCTTTGTATGTTTCAGAACAGTCAGTGTTTTTAAGGAATTCAAAGAAAGGTGTTAAGGTCTGGTTAAGAAATGTACCAAATTTAATTAGAGAACCTATGGCAACTCAAACTGCATATAGGAAAAAAGTAAAGAGATTAGATCTGAAAAAGCCATTAGTGTAAATATGGCAGTATTTTCTTTAGAAGATGGTCTGACCTGATGAAAATCCTGAAGCCATAAAAGCTGAAGGGAATTTTGCCACCAACTAAGTGGAGCCAGGATTTAATGAACTGTGTGTTCATTTATACCCATTAACATCGTCTGCTTTTTGTGTCTTTTAGCATTCTGGAATCTGCACTCCTACGCAGGAGAGTAGGCTGAAGAAAATATTTAGCTAGAATTCAGGCGGTAAAGGTTCATTTTCTGTCGCAGGCTTACTGAGAAAACCTGAATAAGTCCCTACCTCCTTCTCTTGTGTCCAGGTTCCTTCTCAGTAAAACTCAGGTGATGACACTAAACTCCTTTCTAAGGTTCCCTGAGATCAAAAGATAAAATATGCTGCAGCCAGGTACATTTTGTTATTTTTCATCACTAAACCCACTTTTTACTAAATTCCAGCAAGACACCAGTGTGATATCTCTGAAGGCACAAGATGAAAAAAATAACTGGGAATTTTAGAAACTTCTTTTGCTTACTGACAATGTATAAAAAAGGAAAACTAGATTTTAAGTTGGTAATGGTGGCAGGTATTAAAAACATTTGCATGTAAACACATGACTATTAAGGAAACAGTTGAGGAATAAAAGTGGAAGTCCACAATACAATTAACATGCTTATTAAAAAAAAGTCTGAATAGTGGAATTCCTACTTCCAGGAAATTCTTTACTACAGTAGGTTCTATATTACCCTGGAAATGTCACAAATGCTGCATTCCATGACTTTTCAACAAGCCTTGCATGCCAGAACACAGAGCAAGGTGACAGTGTTTCTTTAATCACTAACAGTCTGAACTTACTCCAGTAGTTCTAATTCTTTCGGTCTGCAGAATGCAGCTGCAGAATGGCTGCAGAATGGCTGTAAACTATCTGGCCTTGCATTTTAGCTTCGATCTTGCAATGCAATATGCATAAAAGGTTCCCTGTGGCTATAACTTCTATCCACGTAAGCAGAAGGTCATGAGTATGCTTTTAGGGACAATAAAAGGTTTTAGCAAATTTTAGATAAATTCTACTTCTTTCCTGTTCATTACGTGACTTTTTATGAGTTTTATCTAACATAAAATCTGTGATCCATAAAGAAGGCAAGCAATAACAATCACAGTCAAACAGCTTTAAGTGAATCTAGTGAACTAGTCAACTCCAGTTCACAACTACAGGATGAAGCTTGGGGGTTGATCAAGAAAGTTACCTCAAACACCAGATTAAAACACCCGTAGGAGCTTTAAGATCATGAAAGAGATTAATGAAGTTAATGAAATTAATTCCAACATGCAGAAATGTTTAGCCTTTAGGAGGAGATAAAGAATCGTATCTGGTCAAAGAGTATTTATCACATGAGCTAACATGGAATTGCCACTTTGCAAATTTAACACTACTAGTAAAACCAACAAGTATGCTGCAGGAACACCAGCAATTGTTTTAGATAGTATTAGCTGAGGATTACAGTGTGTCTGCAAGTCTGGGTTTTTTTTAGCAAAGGTGAACAATTTGGGGGAGGGGTTGTTCCATCACAACAGCATCAAAAGTGCTAATGTTGAATCTGCTAATTTCAGATGCAAAATGTACTTGTCCCCAATTTCCAGTCTTGCAATCTAACTTGCAATTATATGACAATCAGATTTGTTCATTGTTATTACAGTCTAGCCTTTGCAAGAAAAACTATGCATCTTCCATTAGCTTCTTGCGAGGCAATGGATGGAAGTATAATAGATGAGAAATAGTCTGTAAAGTACAAGATCAACACTATAGGGCCAAAATTTGTTTTCTATTACTTGAAACAGTCTCTCCGAAATAGAATTCTGGTATATTGAAAAATGAGTTTGGAGAAGCTGAACAGCTACTGCCAGTGCCACTCCTGTTTCATGAACAGAAAGAACACTTCGAATGCTAGACACTGCAAACTAAGAGGAAGCCAAGATGAGTTTGCAGAGTTGCAATCAGATGCAAATAACATTTTGGCATGAAAACTGAAGTATAACACCTTTGAGATACTAGAAACTTAAAATAGTCTCTAAAATCACTGAGCCTGAATCTCAGCTTAGATGAAAATACCTGAAATTTCTTAAACCTTTGGAAAGAGTTAACAGCCTGATTAGTCAAATAATGAACACACAAAAACCCCAGAAAATGTTAAGCAGCTCAGCAAGACAAAGGTAAAAAGAAAAGCTTTATACTTAAGCTAAATATAACCATGCAAAGGGCTTGTATTTACCTGCACAGAAACCATAGTTAAAACAGCATGAAGGAAAAACCTCTGTACTTCAAAATGTCTTCTCTATTCTAAGACAATATTAGGATCAATTGACTGACAGGAGAAAAATTTTCTCGGCAGAGTCAGGAGCCAGAGAAGATTCATGTGCACCTATACATATATATATGAATATGTATATATACTTTTTTTAACTGTGAGAATGTTCCTACCCCTTCATGTCTAGTCTAATATTCCAAGCTGGGATAAATCAGATCAGCTCAGAAAAGAATAATGAAAGGAAATATAACATTATATAATAATTTTGGCATCTTTAAAAGTTATCAGATTTTACTTTTTTTTTCCAGTAAGTTATTAAAAATGAAAGTTCTATAGATAATAACAACTGAAGTGCTTTAAATAACATTCCAGCTTTAATAATAACCATATCTGAGAGCTGTAAATTTTAAGTTTGCAAATGTTATTTTACTGAAATGTCATAATGAACTTAAAGTCCATTTGAAGCCTTGTATTAGAAAAAATGCATTATTGAAAGTGAAGAATTCATTGTAGGTTATCTTAGGTTTTTAAAAGGAAGGAAATTATATAGTCTAAATCAAGTTTCTCCTGAGCACCTACTCTTACTGGCATACTTTATCTCTGCATCCTGCTGGGTAACTAAATGCCAGCATTCACTTAATTTGGCTGAGCAGTATGTAAAAGCTTGAAATATATTTATTTATGTCATGAAAGTGAAATTCCTCCAAAGCAGAATCCTATCATTTAAGAAAATAACAAATGAATACAAAGAAAATATCAATATGTCTAAAGAAATATATCATAGAGACATAAAAAGCAGGGAAAAAGTCTGTTATGCTTCTAAACAAGGAAAGGAAAATGTATTCACATTACTGTGGCATGGAAGCTGACCTTTTTGGATAATAATTAGTTGCTCAGAATAGGTTAATTAAACAGAATGTGTTTCTAAGAGTAAGTTTCACATACAAATTGTGCTTTTGTGGACAATGCAAAATTTTTACATTTCATCTAACATTCTCGTCTTCACTTGTGATTTGTGGTATTGAACACAGTCATCTGGTTACTGGATACCTCCCTCTTCAGGTCTGTTAAAAATCTGTTGTAGGGTATATATTGCTCCCCTTACAGTCTTTATATGGGGCCAGTTCTAGCAAGATAATTTTATACATAAGCTTCAGTTCAGAAAAGTAGATTCATATTTATATAGGTGGATTAGGTATATATATGTATTGAACTGGTGCCACATTTGCTACTGCAATTTTCATAATACATTAATTTATAAATCTTAAAAATAAATACTATTTCAAATTGGTCAATTGCATGATGCATGCACACAGACATAATAGATTTATAATGCTATATATGTTACTGTCATATTTTGCCCTTTCCTCTAAAGCTTTTTCCCTGTCGATGCCAGTGTAATCTAAAGGATAACATGGCATTTCCTACAGCTCTCACATACTTCAAGTGTTCAGTTTCATTTTTCATTCCGAAAGGCTTTCTGAAAATACGTCATAATAATTCATGGCTATTTAGTATCCTAGAGACACGAACAGGATTTACATTACAAACCACATTACCTGTGAGTGTTTTGCAGTAACTAAAATTTAAGTATTTATCATCATACAATCTTGCTTAATTGCTAACATGAGGTTTACTATAGGAACCATATACCCAATATTATTATTTCTCAGTTTATTTTATATAAAGAGTAGAAGGCTGCTATCACTGCTAGAGGTCAAATGTTTGTACTAGGAAGTGAATGTACAGAGGCTGCTTCATGTTTTCTTTTCACTCTGTGAGGTGATGCCTTCATACTAAAGGTGATGCCTCACCAAGAACCCAGCAAAAAAAAACTACTGAATTGCTTTTCTCTTTCTCTCTCCTGTTTTGCCAGATTTTAAAATGTATGTTACGATATCATGAACACAAGATGAAAGAACACTACTCTCTGCAGGGCAAAGCCCTGAATACACCCCCCCCATCCCACCCCCTGAGTCCTGTATAGGTCTGCTTTTATAGGGAGAGGAAAGAGAGAATAACATCTGAAAAACATTAATAAATCAAATATATTTAAATTCCTGGAAAGTTTTTGGCTCGTAAGCATAACATACTTAAGAGGCCATCAGTTTTCTAGGAAATCTGGTGATCTTGCACAAAAGGTATTTAAGTCATGGACAAAGTGCACAAGGTCAGTGACAGAGGGGATAACAATCTAAGCCTCCTCAGTGACAGTGAGCACTTCAAGTGGCATTGAAATGTTCTCTTTAACTGAAAGACAGCCCATTATTACAAATTAACAAATAAGCAACTATGGTGTATGATGGGACATAACACTGTTTTTGTAACCCCCCAGTAAATAAAACCCCAAACATTGCACCTCACCATGCAAGCTGTGGCCTATCATAATCACTGACTTGCATATTTACTTGTGAAGGAACTTCCAGTTTGCTTAGGCATGATACCAAGGCAAAGCTGAACTCTCCTGCATCAAAGCTATGCTGGTCTGTCCAGTGACTCCGTCCCTACTTTAAATGGAGTCCAGCTGTTTCCATGCAAATTCCAATGAAATAAACAGCACTCAGCACTTCACAGGAGAGACATAAGTATTTCACAGTATTAGGAGCCTAAAAACGAATGTTTTATCTTCAAATACTTCTATTCCTCCTGTTAATACAAAACCTGTTCTTTTTTAAATACTGGCAACAACCAGCAGGATGGATGTGTTGCATTTAGGTTGGTATAAGGACTGTGTGTGATCTATCAAGATTCTTTTGTTTCTGTGCCACTGTTTTCTTTCTGAAGCAGGGACAAAGAAACATTAGTGGCTCCTAATTTAATAAATAACACCCAATAGAATCCAAGCTGTGAATTTCTGAAAATGTTTTTGCTTCATACGTCTTGCTACCAATCATATTTTCAGCATAGAATAACACATTTTTAAAACAGAAGCTTTGGGTTTATAATTGTGCTTGCTATACTCTGGTTTATGTCAGTCACATCTCCTTTTTTCTGGAACAAGAAACTTTATAGACTGCTGCCTCTTAATTTTTACATCTTGTTTTGTTCCAGTTGGCTCACTGTGCCTCCCTTCAACTTTTACTCTTGTGTCATGTTTTCCATGAGAAATTATTTATGTGGTCCAGAACAAAAGATGAATGGAAGTAAAAAGGGTAAAAACTAGAATAGGAGGCTACAGTGAAAAAGTAGAAAAGACCAAGCAAGTGGAGTACTTTTGGAAGAAGCCTTGCATTTTCCTCTCCCTATTGAAAATGAAGAATCAAATAATGCCTTTGAACTTGGTCAAATATGCTGAAACTCTTTCCCAATGATGTTAATAACAATTTCTGTTAATTCCAATAGACTGGGATTTCATTTCACCTAAAAACCAAAATCCCAGTAGCTAATAATGTCTGATGTTCAGCTTAGCTTGTTTTTCAGAGCTCAGATTCTCAGTATTTTCTGAAACATGGGGTTCTTTTGTGTGCCTTGACACATTGCACATCAGAGTAGGTACCATCCTTTGGATGAACTAGAGATTGCAGTCTCTCACTAAAATCATTCTGGTTCACATAGGCCAAGATCTTGCCTCTAATTCCATAGGTCCTCCTGGCCAGCATGTGATGCTCTTCCATCAACCCTTGCTCAACCCTTTCATTTGTATGCCAGGAAAATAAGCTTTCCCATGTTTGCACAAGCATATTTAAGTCTTATTGTCTAGCAGAAAGTATATTGTTTGGGTTTTTTTCTCCTGAATGACATGGTGGGATGCACTGACTGGATATTTTTGAAATGTGCGTTACAGTAATTAAGATAATTAATTTGGGGTTCCTAGCCAGCTGAGAGCTGAAAATATACAGACTCTTATAGCAGATATGTTAGTATGCCATCAATGAACCTTCAAACTGATAAAGTCTTTTTAATATAATTACTGACTCTGAGCATGATTTATGTGATGAGAACTTCTGAAATGCTTTTCAGCTTCTCTGCAGTATATTCATTATAAGTGAAACATAAAAAACATCGGAAAAAAAGTGAAAGAGCATTGTAAGCAATGCGCTTAGAATAACTTCCTATGTTCCTTCCATTTAATACTTGCCAAAGACATTTTTTGAAGTGGCAGCATACGGTAAACTTACTGCAGATTAAGCACGGTGCCATTATTTTCTGTAGCACAAAAGTATTATGCAGAATGTTTCCTATCAAAATGAAATTTTAATATGCTTAAGAAGTTTGCAAAACTCCTGCAGAAAGTCTTTTCAAGCAAGTTAAGCCTCAAATTACAAGGAATACTTTTAATGAAAGCACTAATAAACAGCTGAAGTTTCTGTTTCCAAATTTTGAAAGGATCAAAAGCTTAAGTGTGTTGCAAACAATCACAGCTAAAAACAATCACAAGGGAAAAAAAATGGAAGAAGAGTAAAATTAAAAAAGCCTAATCTAAAGATAGAAATACTGATAATTTCTGTTGCTGTTATAGTTTGAGTGACCCAAATACTTGATTAAATCACAGCAGGAAAGCTACGCTATATGATATAAAATGAAAGAATTCAAAGCATATTCAGTGTTGTTCATGCAAAGAAAAAATAGAGCAATCAGCTAAATTAGAACATATTTATCTTCATGTATGTAACTGCAGAAAATGCCTTAGGCTGGCTTCAATTAGTTATGCTTTTCATAAAAGTCTGGAAATGACAAGATCCCTTGACAATTCTAAAATGATGAAGTTATACCCAGTAGAAGAGCAATCTCAAAACAGATTTGATCTCAGACTCCTTTCTGGAACAAGGCATGCACTTCAGTGAACTGTTCTTCAGGGCTCTGCTTACCTATTCTTACTATTGTGCTGCCTCTAAACAGCACCTCATTTTCATAGTTGCTAAGCACAGAATCATGGAATCATAGAATAGCTAGGTTGGAAAGGACCTTAAGATCATCTAGTTCCAACCCCCCTGCCATGGGCAGGGACACCTCCCACTAAACCATGTCA
>JANHGB010043846.1:16494-39121 GCA_026283785.1 Coracopsis vasa
GTGAGGTCTCACGAGAGCAGAGTAGAGGGGCAGGATCACCTCCTATATACTTTTATAGATTCTATATATTTTTATAACATATATATTCTTCTAAATACTTTTATAACTTCATACATCTATAACTTCAGCTAAGAACTTTGGGAAAACAAAGCTCTATAATTTCGCTATCTTGTGTGATGTTATCAAGTCACTTCATCCTTCTCTGCCACAATCACAAAGCTGCTTGTATATCTTAAATGGATTTATGTCCGTTGCATTGGTATACGGATGTGATATATTTGAGAGTAAAATAGGTGAGATACTCCTGTTTTTCTTACATCTAATTTCACCCCATTATCTCATATACTGACTCATACATTCCTGGCAGGACGATTAAAGACAATTCAGTACTCTGTGAATGTCAGAAACAGCAGTCTTCAACATACTATTTTTTTTTCTTCCAGTAATATTGCTATTATGCAAAGAGAATTAATTTTGATTTCCAAAGTTCATAAAGTCTTTTTCCACTGATGAGAAAAAGTTTTTAACAATGTTTTGATGTTCTGTAGGGGTTTAAAGGTTGTGAATTTTACAGTTTGTGAATTATTATTTTTTAAATTAATTTTCCAATTCCTAAAACTCAATTAGATTAGTATTTAGCCCCCCTATCAAACGGTACAACCATCTACTAGTGTGTTTAAATAAGGAAAACAAAGTGTTTTCCAGTTGAAGATTTGACATTACTGATGACAGAAATTATTTAACTTCAAAACAGGATTCTTCATCCTCAGGTGTCTCAATCATTGTCAAATGAATTAGACTCTGGAAACACATTAGCTTTATACTGCCATAAGAAATACTGCAGAGATATCACAGCCCAATGATAATTTTAATTCTGAACTAGTATGAGTTCTGTTAGGATAAAGGGAAAGAAAAAAGGACAAATGTGCACATTACAGAGAAATGAGTGAAAAAAACCCCCAAAACCAAACCAAAATAATAATAATAAAAAAAAGCCCCAAGAACAAAGAATCCAGACACTTCTAAAGGAACATTTCTCTTTCAAAGACATACTCCAATAGGAAAAACCTGCTTGTTGGTTTCAGTAATTATTATTCAAGTAAGGAGTGGTAGGCATATTTTGTAAGAGTGTGGAGTATTAATGACAGACAGAAAGAAGCTGGCTTTTTTTTTTTTTTTTTTTAATATGCATTTAAATGTCACTCTTTGCAGACAATTCATTGTAATTTAATAATAATATGGAATCACAAAATAATTTTGGGAAGCACAGACTAACTTCGGTTGCTAAGGTTCTCTGGAAATCATATAGTCCAACCTCCCACATGGTCACAGCAGGGGTAACTTTAGATCAGTTTGCTATGGGCCTTGCTCAGTTAGGTTTTGAAGACCTTCAAGATGGAGGTTCCACAGCCTCTGGGCAGCCTGTGTCAGCATGCAACCACTCTGGTGGAGAAAAATTCATTTCTTGTGTCCAGCTGCAGTCTCTCCTGCTGCAGCTTGTGACTGGTGCTCCTTATCCTTTTCTGGTGCATCTCTGCAAAAAATCACATCTCCTTCTCTGGAATGCCTAGTAAGGTAAGGGAAGACTGCAGTTTGGTTCCTTAATAGCCTTCGGTTCCATCAGTGGAACAAAAGTCAGTTCCTTCAATCTTTTCTTGTATGTTCCATACACTGACCTTTTATTTTAGTGGTACTTCTTTGGACTTTCTAGCTTGGTGATCACTTGCTGTTATTTTCCTATCCTAGTATTCCAGGTGTACCAGCCCACCTCCCTCAGCCTGCTGGCTACACTTCTGATGTTCAGAAATAATGCAGAAAGTGAAGTAATGTTCTAATTTGTTACAATGGAAAAAATTCACCTGTTCTCCAATTATCCAGTGCTGATATACTAGACTTAACAATGTGAGTAGAAAAGAAGTTCCTAAAGGATCAGTGTTATAAATGTGCTTTCAGTGTCAATGAATTAGAGCTATTAACTGGATTTTAACATACCAAATATGACACATTACTACTAAAAGTGGAGCAAAGTCCAAAGGCAGGAAAAAAAAATACTGTTTTTTCACTGCTTGTTTTTCTATGAATTGGAAATTTCTCAGTTATACCTAATAACCTTACGCTATTTTAAACCTAAATTTATTAGAAATTTAAGAAGAAATAGACTATTCAGAGCACCACTGCATATGTTATGCAAAGTCAAACTGCATTAAGTATGACAACAGCAAATACTTTCCCATGATGGCTAGTTACAGGTATTTACTTGGATTAGAAGTTACAATGCAGATGGAAAAAACAACACCACAACTTTCCTCTTCACTTTTTCTTGATGTAATGGCATCGCTGTATCAGATAAATCAAACGAAAGCCCAAGCCCACTCGTGGGTGGTAAGTGAACAAGATTACAGTACTTTTATCAATGCTAAGCATAGCTTTTATGTATTTCCTTCTAAGTCAAAGTATAATTTTGAAAGGTGCTTCAAAACAAAAACCCCACCTTCACAAATGCATGCTTAAAAGATTTTAATCAGAAATCTGTTTCGTAATACTTCTAAAATTAAGATATAATTATTAAGTGGTGTCCTTCAGACCAGTTTCCAGAGTCAGTTTTCCCAGAATTTAAGAGACTGCAATCAAAAGAAACCCTGGTTCTATATTTTAGCAGCTTAAAAAAAAAACACAACACCAAACAAAAACCACAATCCCCCCAAATTAAAAAGTGTATGGTATGTCTCTTTTAATCTGCATAAAGAAAATAAAAGAAGGGATGTTACTGAGTAATAACAACTAAAACCGTGAGCTGAGTATTTAGGATGCAAAGTTTGGCTGCACAGTCCAACTTTGACTAAGCACGCAGCAGAGGCATTAAACACTGGAGACTTTTTTTCCTTAAGCATACCTGTGGAGTACAAGCAAGACTATTTTCTTTGCTCTGCCTTTTCTTCTGCCTTGACACCTCCTCCCTAGCTCCAAAGGAGAGATATCTTCGACTATGGAAAAGGGGCCAGAGCAGGGGAAACAAATGGACAATGGAGTAGAAAGGCGTTTCATCACTTTTCAATCTGAGCAATAATAATCCTTTTGTCCGTGCTGTCCCTGGACTTCAGGAAGGTAGGTAGTGTCTTTGGCTTCCATTACCAACATAGACAAAAGAGAAGATCAAGGCTATTAAAGCAAACCTGTGTCCACAGCATCATCTTCTCATACTGTTAAGTTTCTGCCTGCATTTTTGGTTTGAATCGAGGCATTATTTAAATTTCTTTTCTAGCTTCACCTCTTTGTAAACAATTATTTCATGCCATTACATAACAAGAAGGTCTGATCTGTGTCCAAGAAAATGGCCAAACATTTTGGATAACCTCAGAGACTGTTCAGATGCATTGCTGAGAGATTGTTGACAGCTGAACTTGATACCTGATACATTGAGTTTATATATGTGACAGAGAAGATACTATCTCCTACTGCATGCAGGAAAAACAAATTCCACAGGGCTGACACTAGAAGACTTTTCAAAAGGAATTTAAGCCATTGCCCATTTACTCTTGTACTTACTGGAGCCCTTAAAAGTCAGATTTTCAGTAGCTACTTGTCTCTAAAGTCCCAACAAGGAAAGCTAAGCATGACTTCTGATAGCCAAGGCATCTGACAAAACTTGATAGGCACTATCAGTGGCGTCTACAGTTGAAAAAAGGAAAAATGTTACTGAAAGAAATTAAAACTGGAGGAGAAATTGGAGAGAAAGTGGAAGGCTTTGAGGTAAGATTTATTGATAGTTTTGCCTATCAGTCAGTGCTAGCTCTGAAACCTGGCCTTTCCTCTTTCTATCAGTGTTACCCATTACTGCTCTGAGCATGCAGACCAAGAAAGGGGGAGATTTCAGTACCAGAACTGATAGTTGTGAGGGTAATTTCTATGGAGTGGACTTTGTAGAATAGCCTAAGCATGGCATTGCAAACAAAAGCTTTAGGAAACTGGAAGAGAAAAAAAACACAATGAGAATAAAGATTTGTCAGCTTCTTACACATACTGCCAGGGCAGGAAAATTTCTGATCTCAGATACTCTCACATGTCTATTGCCCATTAACAGTACAAGGAGAAAGGAAGTTTCCAGTCATAATTTATTTAGGTTTGTTGCCAAACCCAATAGTTTGAGAGTCGATAGATAAAATACTCATTTTCCAGGGCATTGCTATTAGCATTTGGATGAAGTACTGAAGTACAGCTTCTGCTGTCAATCAGCAATACTTTCAAAAGGGCCTAGAAGAAGCTGTCAGAGAGCAAGATTGAACTGGTATTTCTCGGTGCAGAGGTTATGTCACTGAATGACTAACAGTGGTCAGACAGCCAACAGTCATTCAACTCTCCAGTGGATCATCCATTCAGTGGGATAGCAGACACATGGAACTAACCCAAGAACCTCCCCACGAACAAGCTATCCACCTACTCATTGATCTTCCTGCTATTGTTAGTGTTGTTATTTATATTATTATTGGTTGGAAATGTAATTCTGTACACAGTTCTTCCTTGCAAAATTCACTTTTTTTTTCATTGAACTATTTCTAAGGTCTGCTAGACAAAGAGCATTTTGGTGCTAAAGACAAGGGAATACAAGCTAGTCATGCCAAAGGTCCATAAGATCCATCTACTACAATATTCCATTTCAAAAAATGGTCTTAAATAAATATCTAGAATGAATAATAACAAGGAAAACAGGCATGTTGTTGTTTCAGCCTACAATTATTTTAAGATCAGTAGACAGGCTCCTAAGTCAGATGTGACTTCACTGGTTTAAACACCACCATAGTATTTTTCTTCACTTAAAAAATAATAGAGAGGGATCTGTATGATGATACAGAGGTCTCTAGAAATCTAAGTTCTTTCAATGTTTATTGATTTAGAATTGCAGAATTGCTGCCAAAATTTGGTATGTTGAAACAGTCTCAGAGAAAAAAACTTCCTATGTAATCATAAACTGTAATCCATGATGGGTCCTTAAAAACTTGAGTTTGTCACAAATGGTTTCTGGATAGATAGATAATATATGCCTCACATATTAAACACCAGATGATCCAAATTTGGCAATGATTGCATGCCTGATGTCATTGTTATAAGATGCTTTTATAGTTGTTCTCTGTCAACAAAGCAGTAAAGTTTCCAAAAATTAATTTTGACATTGTAGAAGGACATTTGTAGTTTATGCATTTTACGCATTTATACAGACACTTATGC
The DNA here is from genome assembly GCA_026283785.1 of Coracopsis vasa. Classification (NCBI taxonomy): domain Eukaryota; kingdom Metazoa; phylum Chordata; class Aves; order Psittaciformes; family Psittacidae; genus Coracopsis; species Coracopsis vasa. Next base: position 21,718 of record JANHGB010043846.1, read on the forward strand.
ATACATGGATAGGCCAAGTACACATACACCTGTCTAGAAGACACCAGTTTTCCTGAAGAGTATTAATTTGTTCAGCCTTCTTGTAGAGCTAATTACCAAAACTACTACTTCTCACTTATTACAGAACAGATCGGGTTCTCATTCCATGAGATTTTTCACATTTGTCCCCTTAAGATTTTCACCTTATAGCCTATTGCTTTTAAAAAATTCCAGTGTTTATAAAGATAACTTAGTAACTAACAAGAAGCAGCAAAGCTACTGCCTGGATCAACATTAAAAATGTCTAGCATTTTCCAAAGTGATTATGTAAGGAAAGCAAATCAGTTTTCAACATGGTAGCAAAATTAGGAAGTTTTTTATAATCTCTGGATTTCTCTATGAAAAGACTGTTTTTGGAGAGGTCCATTCTGTGGTACAGGTCACTATATGTAAATCTTCAGGAAAATTAAAAAGTCCATACAAATAATTCATTTGGTGAATGGCTCAGGAGTGCTTCAACATAATGTGAAAACATGACAGGAGGGATAGAGTAACCTATAAATGTATCTTAGATTTTAGTGGCAGAAATTCTGATAGAAATATGAAGCTGTACACAGTAGCTTTAAAACAACCTCACCAATATATTCCTAGTGTTCTGTATCAAGGATGTTCTATCAAGGTCTATGTTCTAGATCAATCTTGGGTCAACAACTAAATAATTTATTTCTATTAAAATTTTAGACAAGATCTTTATGTATGACTATGCAATACATAACCTTTAGATGTCACATGCTGTCCACTTTGGATGAGCTTTAACTTTGCTACCTGGCCTTGACACCAAGTAGTTGAATTTTTCTCATTCTAGTATCTGTGCTCTTAAAAAATAAATTTCCCATCCCAAAGTAGAGAAGGCCACTGCCCTAAAGTAGGATCTAATATATTTTAAGCTGCCGCACAGGCATAAAACACAAACGCAAATTAAGTCAAGAGGCAACACTACTATTTAAAGAATTTTCCCATGTCTTTGATAGCAAACAAAAAAAATCCTATCCCCATAATTTTATGTGAGACGTCCTGCTAAAAATATGCATACAATGACTTGCACTAGGTACAATAACAGCACAACCTTGAAAACCAATATAAAAAGTTGAACATTTTAGCATGTCAATATATCAGATCTCTTGACTGGATAGTTTAGGTAGCAACAGCAAGCTTGTAAAGCCACTTCTGTGGCTCAAGACCAAATTTAGCTACTTTTATCCTTTTAAAATGTCATTTTAAATACACTCATGAAACACATCAGTATTTCATAATTGCTTATATATATTATAATCTGATTAATTTCCCCAAGTAATAATTTAATCACTTTTTTTCTCTGAGAAGCAGCAGTGTAGGTCTGCTGCTTGAACTATTATACTTGGCAAATTCTTTGTTTTCTTAACAGGAAACCCATGAAATTTAAAGTGAAATTTTCCTCTTCTTTCATGTTGGCGTTTTCACATTTTCCACTTAGCCTAAATTAATTTAACTTGGTAGATAACCAAGTTCAATTTTTACAGTCTATTTCAGACAGCATCATGATATTTGGAAAGCTTTTTTGTTTGTCCAAATTATATATGTTATACTTCATTAGTCAGTGATCGCAAAGCTTGATTTCAAAAGGACCAACACTTAAAAATTAAAAACACTTATGTACCTGCTTTATTCTTATTCAGCAAGCAGTTCTTAATGTCTGTTTAGTTTCTACTCATATCACTAATTCTCCACAGCTTTTGAGTAAACACCAGTTACTCACATAAGAACATGTAGGCCTGTATTTGGAGGTTGAGATTCCAGCTGTCCTCATGGGAAATTTTTTCCCCAGTGTATGAGGGCATATCCATCAAGAAAGTAAAGTTGAAATAAATTCCCAGTGTGAATCTAAAGTGCGTTAGTTAAAAAGTTAAACTCTAATGCACATGGACATGTGTTATTAAGAAAATGCATTCTGGTATCTTCATTTGATCTTCTTCCACTTCTCTTAGATTTACACTTCATAATGTATCTCTATCTACCAGTTCTGGAAACTATGTTTTGGAAAACATCTCGAAAATGTGTGGATAATGCAGTATTTTAATCAATGGAATACTTAAAATCTTGTCTTAGCAGATGGAAAATCCTTAGTTTAAAAGCAACATATTTCACTCATGTCAGGGTATACCACGTCAGTGCAAGGACTCCCAACTAAGTGCTTAATCACCAGGGTTTCTCTTGCAATAGAAGAAACAATCCCATTTCAAGTAAGATTTTCGACAGCCCAGTTGACCCGTACTTTGACCCTATTAGAATTTTTTCAAACTACAGTATCACATAAATTTGATAAACACATAAGTACTAAGCACCTTTTAGTCCTAAGCATTTACAGAGTAGAGCCACATTTAAAACTAATTCTATATTCATTTTAATGCTGCTACCAGACTGTCTTTCTATTTCAGTTCTCTTTTGCCTTTTTATACTCCTACTTCGTTTTTTCTATAGTATTAAAAAAAGATTATGTAATATGATGTTCTGGTGAATACAGGACCTTTTCTACTCCCTAATAAATATTCAAAAATATTTTGCATACATCTTGTGAACAAGGCTTGTGAAATCATAATGTGACGACTTATGAACATTCATCTTTCCTATACTGAAGTATAATCTAGTCAACTGGATGGTATAGCAAATCATTCTGACACGTTTATATCAATGCATATTTAAATAAGAATAAGAAAGAAATAGTCAAATTTATGTTAAAGACTTCTAAAGGCTTAACAAGTCAGCTTAATCTAATCCTCCTACTTCTAACACATTCCATGGTCTCAGCACGGTGCCCATAATACTTTCATATGTTATGAAGGATTGCCTCTGAGAAGTTCACCATTAATACTACACTTTGCTCAATAAAACTTTACATCTGGCCTTAGGATGACAGAAAGCTATCTGTCTCAAATTTGCATTACAAACCTTTAGCTTCTTTTGGCATCACTGGCTATAATAATTTCCAATAACCTGCTAAAATATGCAGAGTACACATATTCCTGGTTCTCATCTTACTGTGTCAGGTACAAATTTCTCTTAATTTTTTTGGAGAGTTTTAAATAAATGACAATTCCTTTGCACCAAAAAAGCACTCATCTAATCAGAGGTTCATTTGAGAAGATCTGTGGCAGTATTTCCTCCTTTCACTGCAATGATTTTTATTTCTAATTAGAAAAAAGCCCCCACCTTTATTTCTTTTCCATGCTTTTGCTAGAGGAGACAACACATTGCAATTCAAGATTTTACAAGAATTATTGAAGACTATTTGCTAAGTCTTATGACATGATGGAAGTCCATCAAAATTGCACTAAGACTGGAACAGTTATCCCCTCAAACATCTCTCTTGGTTTCTGAGACATGACCATTTCTGTCTTTTCCATTATAGATACATCTGTCTGATGTGTTTCATATTAAAAATATTTGAATAGCAGTGTGTAGCACTCCCTTCTACATTATTAATATTATCTTTCCTCAACAGACAATGCATCTGATGGTAGTTGAAGACTCCAAAAGGACAGACCTACTTGTGGGATTAACAGTGTCTAACACATGTCGGAGATAAACATGTCACTAACAGATCATCATACAGATGGTTAGCAACCAGCACTACCTGAGCTGAATTAATAAATGCCAACTGAAAAAATTGCTCTCTCAATATCATTCATCTTCTGTCAGACACATTCAAGAAAACAATATTTTTTAAAAGTCCATGTATTAGGCCTGCAGATTTTTAAGTCAAGATCAGTACATTCCTGCTTTATCCTGTGTCCTAGTAAAATGCTATTCTGTGCTTGAAAGACGTTTTTACCAACTATCTGATCTGTAGCATAGCAAATTCTGTTACCCACGTAGACATACTCAGCAACAGAAAGTAACCTTTGGAGATAGTAGGAATCAGCACAGAGACATCCAAATGCTCAAAATATCAAGTCTACAAAGACATATGACCAAGTTTTGGCTGTGCTCAGAACTGATAAGACAGAAACCAGTGCTATTTTGGAAGCCAGTCCTGTTCCCTCTTGGGACTTGCCACATTCAGATTCATGCATTCAAGAAACAGAACAAACTTACTGGAACTTGCCTGAATATATTATATGTATGTTTTGAATTCTATTCAGGTAATGAATTAAAGTTCTGGATAATGTAAAACATGCATTTTTTTATCCCTTAGTCCTGAATCCAGATTTAGGAAGAAGGCTGACAAGTTAACGGGCCGTTGTAGATGAAACATGAGGACAGGCTCAAGAGGAAAACAGGAATACACTCCAAGAAACTGGAAGCAGCTGTGGTCATCAGAACTTAACATTCTCTGGTATCTTGGGCTGGTGTTACAGGCAGGCTAAAGTATCATGGGATTCAAAAGAAAGATCTGACATTAGTTCTGGTATATTACACCCCTGAAGCACAGCAAAAGACACGCATATTTGTAGTAGTTCTGCCAGTCAAAACTAAGGACTGCCAATAATAACTGAGAAGATAAAGAACAGACTATGCAATCTTGCTTAAGGACACTGTCTAGGGGATACTGAAATGAATAGGAGTATCTTAGGAGACTTTTTATACAGTGCTTTTTAAACTGAGAGTTAATATATATATGTGTGAGTATATTTTAAAAGATGAAAAGTATAATTATTGTAACAGTACAAGAGGAAATCAGGGACACAGTTCAGTAATATGCTGCATCCTTTGGGAAGCTGAGGAGGCTTCACTGGAGACTACATGACTTTCAAGGCTCCAAGAACATATATTAGAAGAATACTTAAATATGTTCCTGTGTCTTAACATTGTATTAACAAATAGTCTTCTGATTTTGAATAAGAAACAATATGTATATAATATTCTTAAATCAGACTGAAACTATCAGCAACACACACTTCAGCAACAACTCTTTTAATCTGAGAAACTATTTTCAAATATATTGCATATTTCTTCTTCCCATTACATGAACTTCCTGGAAATTTTTTGTAAGTAGAAAAAAAGTTATTTTTATATTCTTCATCAATGAATTAGTGCTACGCATAAATTGAATGTATTCTACATATTGCATAGATTTGCAAGAATGTATTTCTTCCTCGTGGGGATAATGATAAAATTACTATAATGACAGGAATTATTATGACACTGCAGAGATCTGAACACAACCAGTATGAATATATGACAATCACAACAAATCTTTCTATGTCTATGCCACTGGTAATTTCACATGAATGGAATTGAAATGAATTTTTATGCACACAATTTATACATTATATTGAGCAATGTATTTCATAAAGCAAATTAAATTTATCTGGAAGTAATTATTCTATGGCCTGAGAAATATCAGAAAGAAAGCAGGCAAAATGGTAATGTTAATCCCATGCCAGGAACATGTTTTATCAGGTTTCCTTTTAGCTCTTAAACAAGATGTAGGAAAAACAACAACATTCTGTCAGACTATATGTTCATTCCTTGCTTCCTGGATTAAATATGCTTATTCTATGCCACATTTTTATAGCTTTCAATTCCTGTACTTTAAATCTATTAAACAATGTCAAGTTGAATTTTCTTCAAAAACTGCTGCAGGTTAAGAAAAGCAAAATAGGACAGTAAAATATTTGAGGGCTAACATTTATGTCAGCTAATTAATATGGATTAGTTGTGGTCTGCAAGGATTTTTAAAGTGCATGCATGTTTGAGATAAATATAGACTAAAGATCTGATTTTGGTCCTTCTCAAATTGATTACAAAGCTCTTCTGATTTCAATACAAGTATAGTCTACCAGTTTTGTAGGCCTGACATATAAAATAAGCTTTTGTGCTCTTGCATAATGTTAGTTTTCCCAAATAGAGCATAGCCCAAAATACAGCTATACAACATAAGAAATAAGTTATAGCTGCAACATCATATATATATATTTATATATATATACACAGAGTATATTTTATATATATATTTCTGTATTCTTTTTACTAGGTAATGGAATGAGATTTTGAAAATAAACATTTGGAAAAAAACAGTAAATTTGGTTGGTTAGCAAGTTCTACATAAATAAATTGATGAGAAAACAGCGCACTTTCAAAACTGGACACCCTGCAATCTAGAGAATACAACACCATTTCCTTGTTGTAAAACATTAGTATTTCATTATTTATTCTCAAAAGAGTGCCTTTTAGCATGCAGAATTCATTTATTCAAACATAGCTCTAGATAATGACAAAAAAGTCTACCAAATGGACAATTGTTCAAAGATTTTTATGCAAAAGATTCATTCTGCCTATGTTTGACCCTGCTGGCCATACTATTTCTGATACAAGCCAGGATGCTATTGACCTTCTTGTGCATCTGTCCTTGAAAGGCACTTCTAAAATGCTTTCTTCCAATGAAACCTTATGAAACAAATATTACCTTATGATTCGTATTAACACCTGGTTTCTGTCATCATTAAGTCTTACCTATTTGTAGTGTTTCAGCATCAAAGATATCGGCCTTGAAGAAAGCTCTAAAAGACAAAGGACTTGCACTGCAGTCTTCTGAAAGTTTCTCAACAGCTTGTCTAAACATATGAAGTAAATCATGAAGAGGTCCATCTAAATCAAGCTGGGAAGAGGATGGTGAAATCAAGCTGAGACGTATGGAGACTGATGCACAAGATGCAGAACTAGACTCCACAGTTTCACACTCAATTTGGAAGCCCTCTGACAACATCTTCATTGCAAAATGTTTTCTTTGGAGTGGATCATCAGTTACTGCAACAACATGCCATTCAATGGCAGCATCTCTGGGTAGGTGAGATATTACAACCACAGTAAGCAACCCACACACTGCAGTTGCATCACGATATGTCTCTGAATCTTCAACCTAAAACATAAACAAAATATTGTGCATATTACAGTGCTAGTAAAAATTAATGTTGCTCTTATTCAGCTGATAAATTCAAGAAAGTATAAGCAGTAGTTATTTCATGGAGACTGCTCTTCCCCTAAACTTTCCTTCTCATTGAAAAGACATCTTGAGCAATTACAAATTTGCCTGACAGTTAATATCTGCCCATTTTTGCAGTCTCAAATTACTACTATGCCTGTAAGGGTGGTGAGGCACTGGAATGGGCTGCCCAAGGAAGTTGTGAATGCTTCATCCCTGGCAGTGTTCAAAGCCAGGTTGGACAGAGCCTTGGGTGACATGGTTTAGTGGGAGGTGTCCCTGCCCATGGCAGGTGGGTTGGAACTAGATGATCTTAAGGTCCTAACTATTCTATGATTCTATGATGTGGTTCTGAGCAACCTAATCTAGATGAAGGTGCTCCTGATCATTGCAGAAGGATTGGACCAGATGACCTTTGAAGATCCCTTCCAACCCAAACTATGCTATGATTCTATGACTCTATGTCCGATGTCCTCTATGGGGTCTCAGGCATTCCAACATCAGGCGTGTAAACCCCAGGTTCTGTCCCACATTTCATGCCCAGCTTGGTGTGTCACAAAGAGCTAGTTGAGGTCTGGGGCTGGATTTGGACTGGCCATTTGGAGCACCCCAGTGCTCTGTCTAAAGCAAAGCTGTCAGGGGAGACTGAAGTGCCAGTGTCAGTGCTGGACAGATCTATGGAGACAAGTGGAGCCAGCTGAGAAACAAAGACATGGGAAAGTCCTTTGTGAAAGGAATTATTACAAGTAAAAAAGAAGAAAGAGGCAAGAGGACAAGAATCAGTCCTTTCCTTATTCTGCAGTTTTTCTTATTTTCCTCCTACTCTGGTTACCTCTGTTTCCCCCTGTCTGTCTGTGATTACCTTAAACTGTCCACAGTCATAATTAACAGGTGAGATAACCCAGCCCAGTGTCAATACAGGGGTCAATATTGTCCCTCAGTGATACAGTGGCACTTGATGTTCATTTCTTAGCTAGCTTACCAGCATCACTTCAGCATTCAGGCACTGACCTAACTCTACCTTGAGACCTTAGAAAAAGCTGTAGGTTCAGATGGGGGCAATATTAGTTCATCAGCATCCCACTTAAGCTGGATCTGAATGCTTTCTGCCTTCTTCTTCTCAGTAGATTTGATAGGTGTGTCAGCAGCCTGAGATTCTTTAATTCCTGGAAAAGGGACCTCAGGAATGTGATTGCAGTTACTAAACCAAATTCATTTCCATGACAAGATGCTGTTCATTTCAGGAAAATGCAAAATTAATTTGTAAAGTTTGGATCAACTCAGTAAGGGATAAACTGAAGATCCTGGGACTTAGAATGAACTTAGAAGGAAAGCAGCTTTGAATTAGTTAATTGGGATCTGAGAAACAATTCAAGTAGTTTGAAAGCAGATGATAGACTGAAATCTTACTATCACATACAACATAACTTCTTCCTATACAGGGGTCAACATTGTCACCAGAGTCTGCTCCTGAAATCACAGTGGGGCAACAATTTATTCTTATTTTTAATTTTAATTTTACTTTCACCTTTATCTTTAATTTTAGTTTACTTTGACGTGGGAAAGAAACAGACAAGATATTTTAACGTGATATCATAAACAAAAAGTCAGCGGGGAAAATTTATACAGAAATGGCAATGTACACAATAATGAAATTAATTAGTACAGCAATTAAAGTTCATCAAGTTGAAAAGCTGCTGGCAACTGATTTTATTAACAACAGAGAGATCTGAAAGGTCTGTAGCAAAAGTTTCAGCAAAATGCAGTCTTCCTCATTTTCCTGATAATTTCAGCAGGAATGGAAGACTACAGTCCCAGATTCCTTAATGAAGCTGATCTCTCTGCAATGGTACCTTTAGTCAGAGTGTTCAGCTGGAAACCAAAGGACTTTAAAAATATAAATATTTTTCAATGACAGCTACTAATCGCCCACATGATGCATCACTAAATAAAGATAATCCAATCCTGTCCTAATTAAAGGTCATTTCAGGGTTAATATTATGTATTAGCCTTCTCTGCAGTAGAAAGGCCAGAGAGAAACAGATTATGAACCCTTTGTACATGTGAGAGTCTTATGAGAGACTCTGTTTATGTTTTGTGCAGTTTTTATATCATTAACTAATCAGTTCACAAACAAACATTCCTAAAACAAATCACTTTAACAAAGCAGAAGTATTTAATAATACAGGCTATTTCTATCCTGTTGCTTGGAATAATACCTTTTTATTATGTCATTTCTTATACTGAAACAGTTTCAGTGATATGACTGTGTGAATCACTTTGAAATTCAGACTCCTCTCAGACCTTGAGCAAAACCACAACTATCACAGCAGTTGCACAGCACAAAGCCTACAACATATATAAGGCAGGAATACTGCTGAATATACCCTAAATGCGTGTGTGTTTGAAATCCAGAAAGTACAAAAGAGGATATGGAGCAGCCTGGCCTAGTTACTTCTAACACTAGTTATACTTGCAAGTGATGCTATAAAAATTCACTGCCTCTTACGTTTATAGCAAGGTACATACAGAAAAGGCTACCCAGCCTGACACTGTGCCATCAAGATAGGCTGGTAGTAGGCGCAACAGAAATAAAAGTTCAGAACAAATACCAGTTTATGCTTTCCCCAGTATATCCTCCCACTTCCGGTAAACTCCAGACTGGGGACCTCCAGAGCCAGAGGTTTACTCTGCTTCTTTGTGCTTCAGAGTAACGGGTGTGTGTGGGGAGGGGGGAAGGGAGAAGGGCTTCTTTCATTCCAGAGGATGTTTTCACTCAAATCCCAATCATTTTCTTTTTATGCCATTTATATTTTTACGTATCTACACCAGATGGATCCTTTTGAAACCAGAGTCTTTGTCAATTCAAACTCTCTTTATAGCCATGTTATTTTAAAGTTCTGATCATACTGGCCAATCTTCTTTGACTAGCTTGCACTGGTGTTTGTGGAAGCAAGTTATGCTTTTGATATCCCTGTGGTTGGCACACTTTGCTGAGGATGTCCACAACTGAGAAACCAACTCCCCCCACATCTCACAGACTCCATGTAGCTTCCCAGACAGAGATTTACAGAGGCTCATGTAAGAAAGATGAAGGAAAAAGTCCTTAGTTTCATTCTTGCTATGTCCTTCCCTCCCGAAAAGATGTGTGACATCCATGTCATGTCCTTGACCCATCCACCACCAAAGATGTCCAGCTATGGAAAATTTTACTCCTAACAGTCTGAATTGCCAAAACTACAAAGTTTGAGAAAGAAATTCATAAGATCAGCAGCATGAGAAAAAGGCACTGCTGAGAGCTATGCCTACTGTAATTTTTGGTAGCTAGTGTGCCATCCTGCTGGCAACATACACTCTCTGCAAGCAGAGGTCAGTACAAATATGTTCAGTTTCAAAGGCTCGGTGCTATATCTGTTCTAGTCAAAGTGCATATTTTTTGTGCTTGACCAGTCTATTCATAGCTTCTGTTATGCAAACAGTCGGCAAATCTTGAAGTCCCTTCTTTGTGCAACTGCCTTGATCCATTGTCCCATCCATGTGTTATGTCTCTGGAAAAAGAGACATGCTGGGCAAGTGTGGCAGCATCCAATTCCTGAGGGCACATAAAATGGCAACAATGATTACTGGTTTAAATAAATATAGCAACAGTGGTAGCAATGCAATCTACTCCTACAGTGAATATAATTTAACATTGATGTTCAGATGTTTCCTGTTATCCGTCCATTACTGGATCAGTGAGAAATAGCATACTCAGACAGAGCCACCTGGGTAATTGCACTGCAGATAAGCAGTTATGGATGTTTAAGGAGCAGACGAGTCAGATGGTTAAAAACTCAAAGGAAAGCAAATAATTTCTGTTTGAAAATCTCAGATTTTAATCTTTCACAGTGAGGACTAAACTATTAAAAAAAATTAAAAATAATTTCTGCTTCACAGTCATAATTTCTATAGCATATACATGGCAGCTGCATAAAAACAGGAAGCAGAAAGATCAGCTGGATCTGCTTTGTCAGTGTCAGTGTCAGACCCTTATCTAGAGATGATAGGATTCTTTTTGCTGCTATCCCTCAAGTGATCCCTGATATTAAGTTTTGTCCTGTCACTTTTTGAATTTTTTTAATCACTTTAACCATCTTACATATTCTGTCCTATTATGTGAGAGGAATAAATATATATTTCAACCTCAGAACCCAAGACTAGTTCTTTGCTGGCCTCACACAGATAATAGTGTAATTCTGTAGTGTATTTAGCAACATCCACTAGCTGAAATGTTTAGTTGGATAAAGTTCCCAGTGGGCATCAAACTAGTGAGCTCTCTATTGAGCAGATATGTTCTTCTCATGCAATATAAAGGAAAGAAAAAAATAAAAAGGAAAAATCTAGGAGAGACAGAGAACCAATATAAATTTGATAAAGCAATACTGAGAGACAAGTATCAACCTCCTTTTCAATAAAATGACTGTTATTGCAACTAGAAGAGGAAGGCGTGAAGGGTTCTTGATGCTCAGGTTGCACAACCTAATAACTAGAGAAACTGGTGTCATATCTGTACATCAACTGTCCTGCTGCCTCCTAGACAATCACTAAATGTGCTAACAATGGTGTTATTGCCAAAGAAATCAAAGAATGGCTACTTTCTAGAGCGTGCCCTCTTCTGACAAATCCCTTATAACTGCAACTCTTAGTGAATTTAATTTTGGCTTGATTTGTAGCAAATTACTGTTCCAAATGAAGTTCTATACTGTGTTAATAACAATGCAGGAGGGAGTCTTTCTTACCCTGGGGTAAAAAAAGAGAGAAAAGGAGAGGAAATGAAAATGTAAGACCAAAATTTAAACAATTAGAAACAAAAGGCACATCCTTGGACCTCATCGCATTCCCTGTCCTGTGTCTGCTATTCTTTACAAGAAAAAAAATTATGAAAGCTTCTTACAAAATTTCCTATGGATGTTTCAAAATAGAAATTGTTTGGTAAGTTAAAGCAAGCACTGCCAGACCTCCTCACATTAAAGCAATAGAATATTTTGTTAGTTGTAATTTTCATACGTTTTTACCCAGAATTGTCATTCCCATTGATATTTGGTTTTTGAGACTATTTTCTCCATCATGTAACTTTTTCAGTAGTTTTTTCCAGTAACTTTTTCACAAGGTACTTTGTTATTTCCTTTCCTGATGTTTCCTTCCGTTTTCACTTGAGTTTTAAATGCTGTGCAGACCATCAGCTTCTGTTTGTATACAGCAGCAAAAACCTTAGTTAGTCTTCCACAGCTATGGCCAGGTAACATCTTCTGTGGTTTTGGATCATATTTTCACATAAGCAATGTTAATATATGCATGTTTTCTATAGCTGTGTTTTTCCTTCACGGATATGAAATGAATGCTAAGAACTGCCTATAGTGGTAAGTCTGAGGAATCCATTAATCCCACTTAAAAGCCATATCACAAAGAGTATGCACAGAGCACACCACAGGGAAAGTGACTTAAAACTCTGACAGTAGCACTCTGTTAGATGCCTTTCCTAAGAGGTATAGTAGGGCTTCACTTATCAAAACACTAGCATCTGCATCAGTGTTCAAGATAATATTTAAGCACAGAGCACTTTTTGCACGTATGTTTTTTTTTTTTTTAATCCTGTGCTTTTAAACAGTGAAAAAATGTGATCAGATATGTTTGAGCTTCTTGAACCTACGTGCTTTGAAGCACATGCTGTGATTGCTTGCTCTGTCCAGGAGGCCTGCATTGCTGCTCAGATTCATGCATCATACCCCTTCATTCACAGCCTATCTGGCAATATCTGGTGTAAACCTCAATCAACAGCCACCATGTTGCAGACATAAGAATGTGAGTCGAACAGAGTCTTTCTTTAAAAAAACACCAAGTGTGTCTTTCCTTCTACTTCCCAAACAGGAGCTGAATGATTGGAATAGCTTGGGAGACTCTGTGGTGTATGCTGCTAAGTGCAGACATCAGTCTCAGAACACCCAAACTCAATTACTGAGGTGTTGTTCCAACCCACATAGACCCATACAAGAACCATAGCACAGGTTCCAGCTCTCTATATAGAGCTTTCTATATAGGCTGTCTATACAGAGTTTCTTACCTGAGCAGACCCAAAGCTTGTTTAGAATTATGTCCAAGCACCAAATGGCTGAAGCCACATGGCTGCAGATACTAACAACCAGTACCTGTGCCTCAGAGAGCTGATTTTTTGAACATCTTCCTGGGTTCCAGCTATAGTTTTGGTTTTGCTGTTTTAATAAAGACTCAGATGAATGGAGGTACTTTAGCTGGGCCCCACTCTCAGATAAGTAAGCATCCTCCAGAGCCTGACGAGGTAAGTCAGGATAATGACAGAGTAGAAGGTCGTCACTGGAAGGACGCAAAAGAATTAGTTTGAGACTTTTGATCCTGTGGAATTGCAGCTATCTTAGCTTTCCTTTGTTATGCACTTTACTTCCTGTGCACTGAGTTCTACTGCTCATAAAGGAAAAGAAAAAGACTGGGAGTGTCTCTAGCCTGAACTCCAGAATGGCTCCATGCAGTCAGTCCAAGAGGGAGCCTGCTGACTCTCAGGTTGCTTAGGAAAAGGAAGATATTTTTAGGAGATTAAATGGGGAAATATATGAAGTAGAAGAGAACAGAAAGTAAGAAAGAAAGGACTTTGTCTGGTATAGGTTATAGAGATTGTCTCTGGGAATACCAGAAGAATCCCTCTTACTGGCCAAATTTTGTAGGAACAGTTGGATGTGTGATAGCATGTGGCTGAAAAGAATTAATGATACAAACACAAGCCATCACATGCAAAACTTCTAAGCAGGGCTACAAGTGCCAGGAGGAAGGAATCCCAGAGCCCTTTAATTGTTCTGTTTGAACAGAACTGCATCAACACCTGCATATATACTTGTATATTAAATAATGCCAGGGAAGGTGCCAGGCCCTGGCACTTGACAATTTATACTACTGAACTGTATTACAGCATGTAGTACATTTTGGTTCAGACTGATTAGCACTCTGCTGAAGAATTTTTAGGCATAATTTGGGAGTTAGCACAGATCAAGGACCATTCTCTACAGGCAAGTTAAATACCCTGATGGTGTAGAGAGGTATGAAAGGTTAATAGTGTGGATCCAGGCTATTCTACACTACTTGGTCCTAGTGTCAAACAGGAATACCAGAAAAACTACGCTTGTCAGAGTAGACATGTCCTTTTTGCTCCTTTTTTCAGATCTCTGCCTTACCTTGAGCCGACAGGTGAGCTCATGCAGTTTGTGAAATCTGTTCAGTGTTTGGCTTTCCAAAAGAAAAGATTTTAAAATTTCTTCGTAATTTGACTTTTACTTTCTTTCACATCGATAAGTGATTTGTTGTTAAAATTATTTCTTTTCTAATTATGTTATGTTCATATAAATAATGTGGGTTTTTTTTCCCATGAAATAATAAAATACGACAATCCTTCTCCTAAAAATAATGCATGTTAATCAAATTACATTCTTAAAAGGCAGATAAAGTCATGAATTAAAGCTTTGGCTGGGGAAACCCTGGTTTAAAACTGAATGTTTACATTTTATTTTTCCTGTAATTATTCTACTTTTTTGAGGAATAAAGCAAGCAGAACTGCCCATCCCTATCCTGAAGACAGCTGCGGTGCTCCTCGCATGCTGGAAAAGGCATGAAGAGACAGATGAAGCAGGCAGGAGAGTAAGATTCTGGTAACAAATTATAATTAATAGAAAAATTCTTCTTATTCCAGTATAGAGTCCAGGATTTCATCTTCAGTGTTGTGTCTATTAGAGCTTCCCTGAAGTGCATCAGTACCATAAAACACCTATGTTCTAATATTTCAGAATCCCAGGTGTTAGCCATTTTAAATCCTCCCCTCTTTTACTCAGATGGATGCAGAAAAAAGTATCCCAGTAAGTAATCTGTAATCCCAGTAATCTGTCCCAGAGTGAAATTCTTGCCTAAGCAATGCCAATGGCAAAATCTCATCACATTCATTCAGACACATGATTCTATTCTGCACTTTAAGTAAATGTAAAAGGGAAATTTTGTTGTACATTTTTTAACTGCTACAATCCACTATTTATTTGATCTGAACTACTGACCTTTCCCCTGCCAGGTTTCAAGCATCAAGGTTCTGTTTGTTTGATTTAATTGGCTACAGGCAAATGAATCTGATTATGTCCATCGTCACCTTGATGGGGAAGTGCCATTAATTGAAAGTAGCTGATTATAACACAAGGCACGTTACTGTGGAAGCTGGAAAAGTCAGGCCAATATATGCAGTCCTAGGGGATGATGAACACTTTTAAATTTTTAAGGAATAGGTGCCAGCTGAAAAGCTGGAATGCTTGGCTATGATCAGGAGATGAGCAGGTGCATACAGTGACCACACTCCTGAAGGGTGGCAAGGAGGTGTCCTTCATGTCTAGCTGGACATGTCTTTCATGTCCTTCCCCAAAACCATGTCTTTCCCCTGTCATACCCTTATGGAGTGAAGAGATAGTGCTTTTTTTCTCAGATAAATGTTTGCAGTCATTAGCATAATCCTGAATTTCTCAGTTTTATCAAGTTACAAGTAATTACTGTGCATCGCATCACCTGGAGTGCCACTATGCAAATTTGCATATGGTTTGAATGCTCTGCTTAGACAAATATTTATCATACTTTAAAGCTTCTTTTGCAAGAGAATATCATACCTTCTGCTCTCTCTCATCATTTTACATGTACCGTGATTTAAACAGAAGCCACAGCTGAAGGGAAGGTCTGTGGAGAGAAGGTCTGGTGCCTGCAGAGAAATTCCTGTCAGAATTCTGTAAGAATAAGACAAAGGGAAAACCATAAATAAATACCATATAAAAAGAAACATCTAGTTTAAGGGTCCACCTTGTTCAGAATGAATCCAATGCTGTTCTCCCAGCTTTCTCTGTGCGATCTAGGGTTGCACCTGAGCGTGTGCAAGTAGATTTGGTAATCACTGCAAGAATATTATTACAGAGCAAGACTTTCTCCCATCAAGGTTGCTGGAACATTTGCTGCCATCCAAAAAAAGCTAAGTGTTATCCTTGCCTCTACCAGCTCTCAGTGAATGCTGATAGAATAAAATATGTACTGGAAAGTCTGTAAGAATAACAGGCATTAAAGATACGGTCTTAATCAGGTTTCCTCTGAACATATTAAGGATTATCTGTCTAAGAAGTGAATAAGGACTAGCAATAATACTTCAGCCCAAAAAGTAAGCGTCTAACACAGAGTTGCCATCTAAGTTTCTGAAATGCAAGTCATTTAGATATCCCATCAAGCCACACATTGTGAGTACAAACATGCATTTGGTTTTAGTGGAAAGGAGGAGCAAAGGGAGAGGGCTCTTTTTTATTAAAACTTTGGGTTTAGGCAAGTATCAAACTCCACATGAGATCCAAGTATGGATCTCCCATTCTTGGCTTTCTCTGAATGGCCAGGTTGAGAAAGAAGCTGCAAATGGGGACAGCAGAGATGGCAGATACAGGCTGTGTCTGCTTGGTGTACCCTGTCCATGCATGGTGCTTCGGGGGCCTGCAGGGGGTCTGCAAAGCTCTCCACACCACAGTGATGAGCTGCTACATCAGGAACTGGAATCTTGTAGACATTTCTGTTGATTGGGAAGAGAAGTACCAGTTGTTGATGAATGTAACATTTACCACTGATTCATCCTGCTGGAAGTCTTTTCAGCCATTCAGAATAACCAAATTGCTGTGGACATTGTCTACTCCTCTTATTGCTGGTGTTGGTACTTCTCAAGAGGGTCTCAGAAGAAAGCAGCACAGCACCATCACATCAGTTGAGCATCACACCTCCCTTTGTCATTGGAGGATCTTAATCACATTTTGGAGCTGAAATCCCTGTTCTGCTTACCTGCACAGACTGAATTTAAGCCAGAAAAGAAGGTTTTCTTTCCCCTCCCTACCCCCACCTTGTTTGCTGTTTCCTACAGAGCACTGCAAAAGATATATGATGCCTTCCCAAAGGCACAACTTAATGCAGCTTCTGAGTAATGGAGACCAGCATCCAAGAAATAAAAGAAGAAGGAGGTTTTTCCAAGTTATGACAAGAAACCAGCTTAGTTTTATACAAGTCAGGCTGATGTGTAGAAAAGTAGGTAGATAAACCCAGGAAGAATTTTTTGTATCAGTAAGAGAGGAACTTAAAATCACTTCCAGAGGTTACCAATCTTGATTCTACAAGCTGAAGCAAGACATACAATGATGTACATGTTCAGATAGTAATTTGAGATGTCTTGAAAGAGTCTTTGGTCAAAAGGGTGGCAGTGGGGAAATCTTTCCTAAGTAGAAATTAATAAAATAATGATTTGTTAATTTTCTTACCTGTTTTTCCTTAATGGTCTTCTTTCTCATGTCAAATTTACAACCCAAGTTGAACCATAACAGAGTAGAATGTTGTTAATGGCTCACATAAATCAGGTGA